>CAAKHG010018023.1:0-13447 GCA_901007715.1 Dactylopterus volitans
CTGAGAACGGCTTTACATCTGTGCTTCCTGGAGTCGACCAACTTCTGGCACCTGTAAATGTGTATTCCAGCCCGGGATGATCTGACAACTTTCCACAATTCCTCTGCATTTTTGATGTCACCCCACTAGTTTTCTATCCGATTAAGGTCCGGGGGTTGGGCTGGCAACTCCATCACTTTAATTTGGTTTGTCTGGAACCAAGATGCTGCTCGCTTACTAGTGTGTTTGGGGTCGTTGTCTCTTTGAAACGCCCATTTCAAGGGCATTTCCTCTTCAGCATAAGACAACATGACCTCTTCAAGTATTTAGATATATTCAAACTGATCCAGGATCCCTTGCATGCAATAAACAGGCCAGGCACAATAGAAATAGAAACACCATGCTTCACTGTCTTCGGAGTGTACTGTGGCTTGATTTCAGTGTTTGACGGTCGTCTGACAAACCCTCTGAAGCCCTTGAACCCAAAAAGAACAATCTGACTTTCATCAGTCTCCAAAATGTTTCTCCGTTTCTCTTCAGGCCAGTTGATGTGTTCTTTGGCAAATTGTGTCCTCTTCAGCATGGCTTTATTTTAACAGTGGGACTTTGTGGGGGCTTCTTGCCGATAGATTATCTTCACACAGGCGTCTACAAATCATCCCAGTACTCACGGGTAACTTCAGACCGTCTTCGATCACCCTGGAGCTGATCACTGGCTGAGTCTTTCGTTTTCTTCCCAGTCTCTGTGGTTTTGCAGTCCATTTTAAAGCACTGGAGATCATTTAAGCAGAGCAGCGTATCGTTTTCAGAACTTCTTTATACATTTCCCCCCCTCCAATCAGCGATTTAATCGAAGTACGCTTTTCTTCTGAACAATTTTGAGTCAATTACTCAATTACACAGACTCAGGAGCATGCAAATCATGAATGTTGGGTCGCTTGGTTTTGCACGACTCTACCACACTCTACCATAAATTATTTGCCATGCAGGAATATAATTTCTACCAAAAACAGTGATTGATCTGGTTAGTCATGTTGGTCTGCTATTATTTTGAACACAACTGTATACAGGATTTGTTTGTGTCAGCAGTAGTGCTCAACTGTCAACACTAAATATTAAAAAAATAAATTAATTAATTAATAAAGTAGCCAGGCTTAGTGCGGGACTTTGGGTTGCAGCCATGCAAAACATCATGCATTATAAAATTAATGCGATTTAATTTTGTTTTCTTGAAGAATGGGCTCAAGGAAGAAGAACTGGGACCTTTACCCCTCCTGCCTGAGAGAAATGGCCCGTGTGTGCAGACCAGGCTCAGGAAAGGCTGTCTTGTTAACACAAGATAAGAAATGCTTTTCAAAGGTACCAAAGTTCTCATACAGATTCCAGCTAAGATTTTGCAACGTTTTTCCACCAAAATAAGGTACAGGTTTTGCCTGTTAGCAGGAATTTACATGGAATGTGTTCAAATAGTTCCAGGTGCTACATTAGTGGGAACATGTTGCTTCATGTATCAGTGAGATTTGATTTTAGAGAAGTCAAGCATTGCTAGCACAACAAAAGACATGCAGCTAAATGGGTATTGCCCTCATGTCACAGTACATCTCCAGGTGACTTGATTTTCTCCTCCTGCTTTTTTGCATTCGTTCCCGCAATGCAAGATTAGACAGCAAGATTCGATTGCCGCGCTGCCACCGCCACAAATGAACGCAGCATTGTTTCACCCAAGGCTGTTGCAAGTGTGAGCGTGGAGGGGCTGCCAACATAGTGCTGCTCATCACAAAACAGTCCAACTT
This sequence comes from Dactylopterus volitans, assembly GCA_901007715.1. NCBI lineage: Eukaryota > Metazoa > Chordata > Actinopteri > Syngnathiformes > Dactylopteridae > Dactylopterus > Dactylopterus volitans. Next base: position 1,773 of record CAAKHG010018023.1, read on the forward strand.
GTAAACAAATGGGACAATCATCAGCAATAAAGCCGTAAAGGGGAAGTCAACAGACAATCTGAAGAAGCATGCGGTGGCCCATCTTGATTTGAGGTACCACCTTGTACCCTAAGTTTGACCCCATCTATGTAGCCTGCAGCACTGACGCCATGGTTGTCCCAGAGGGCTGCAGTTCAGTTAGGTTAGCTTTCACTGTCAGTCACATGTTGGGTGTCACTTGCATTGTTCACACCAGGTTTAGGAACATGGCGATCTGCCCTCTGGACAAGAGGCGTGACAAGATTAAACTTAATAGTTTACTGTGAGTTACAATGTCCGACCTGTTTTCATTGAAGTAATTTATATTTAAAAAAAAAATGACCAGCAGTCATCTCAAAAGTCTCACCAACTGGTGAAACTACTCAGTTACTTTTTATGTTTTAGCGCAATAATCCGGTCTTTCATTTTGTGAAGGTACTCCTTTTATATTTCTGTCAAAAAAGTTTAAAAGGAACATAAGAGAATTTGATACACGTGTCTTAATGAAATAGAGGCATTTATCGTAATTATGAAACTTGGTGAGTATACGGAAACATTGATTTCAGTCAGTTTGCAGCCTCTCATCCGTCCCAGTCATGTGAACATGATACCTCAGGAACACCTGTGGAAAAAAAAAGTCTTCAAATGTCACAGATGTCAGCTGAAAAATGAACCTATTAGGTGTTCAGGGGTCAAAGGTCAAGGTCCCTGATGCTTGAAGCCGATCGTTATTTGTTAGCATGATATCTCGGTAACTGGGTAGAGTTTCTTCAAATTTTGCAAAAATGACCGCTTGCGTTCCTGCATGAACTGATTAGATGGTCAAAGGTCAAGGTCACTGTGACCATACCTTTTTTGGGGGGGGCTGATTATTATGATATTTCAGACAAATATAAGTAGATGAAATGATGAAATTCTTTATCCTCACTTCAAGCATTCGTACATTTATTTTGGGCAAAAATGGATGTAAACTGCAGTTTGAGTGGTCGGTGGAGGCCCGCGCTGTAACTCTAATTCTAACCCAAGAACTTCACCCAAGTCTATAACCATTGAAGATCAACCTTTGACCTTTGTTTTACACAAGCTCCCCCAATGTTGTACTAAGTTGAGTGCATTTTGCGAAATTGACAGGTTTTTTTTCATGTTACAATCCATTAGATGCCGTCATTTATCAGAACCTTTTTATTATGTTTATACAATCGCCCACCAGGTTCACACACGCTAGTGTGGCCGCTCGGAAGAAAAACCTTGTTCAAACCATTTTACCCTCAAACGATCTGTAAATAAGCGCCGCACAGTTTAAGGGATGCAGATGCGGGGCAGTTACTCACGGAGACGACTCACCAGCTGTATTTGTCAAAGAAGAGATCTTGATTTACACAAACGCTCACATGCCTCGTCTGTTCGCCGCCTCTCACACGGGTTTACGTCGTTTCCAGGCCCTGTCGAGGATGGGGGGACTGTGGAGGAAGCTGCACACTGTTTGGGTCAACGTCGGGGGTTTACATGCCGGCGTCTACCTCCTCAAGCGGACCGGGGCGGTGTTTAACCAAACTCCTGAGGACCTCCATGAATCACAAGAAGCGGTTCATACCCAGGGGGATAACAAGGGTGACGGCGAGCTCTCTTAACATCCGATGTTCCAAATTTACATTTGAGGCCATGTAGGATTAACAGTATTTATATTCTTTGCTGATTTAACCTTTTTTTTAACACTCAGGACTCTTTTTTTGTGTGTGTGTGTGTGGCATAGTGGCATTTTGATTAGCTCCGAACTGGAAAGCGAAGCACCACAGCCAGCAGCCGTTTAGCGGATCTCTCACACTTTGTTCAACAAAGACTGCTTGTGTTCCTGAAACCTGTTGTGCCCAGACGGCGTGTTCCCGGATCTTGTCATCAATAAAAGACGAAACACAAAAAAAGGAAATTATTAATCGAATCACGCGTTTGTGTTTTCTGTTATACAGACAGCTGGCTTTGTTGTTGACAAACTCACAACTCAGGAACCGTTTTGAGTGAAAATGGGGATTTGTGCATGAAAGAAATGTTGATAAATGTGTGTGTGTGAGTGTTTTGTTTTGTTTTTTCTCCTCCCCTGCACGTCTTCGTGTTTTGACCTGCTGACTTGATGTCACCGCGTGTCAAGCAGCTGATATTCGCCGGGAAGGGGTTACGTGCGCCTGTGTGAGTGAGTGACTCACGTCAGTCGGCGGCGATGTAACGCGGCGGGTTTGCGAGCAGTAACACACGTACCTGCGCCCCAACCAAGCACTCCTCATTGCTGGGTATTCCCAAACGCCGCATCAATTAACCGGCTTCCCGCCACCGGGAGGAAGCGGGCAGGAAGTGAAACGCGCGGCCTTTGCGCTGCCCCGTCTGATGGGAGCGTTTCATGCGACACTTTAGAGGGAAATTGCGGCTTTATAGCGTGACAACTATAGTTTGCTTCATTTCCTCAAAATCAGATGCGTGTTTTATTGTTTTTGTTTTGTTTTGTTTTTGCAGCGCTTCTCGAACCCCCCCTCCGCCCCTCCCCGCCCCCTGTTCTTCACTGTCTGTCACGGCTCCCCAGATGTAAACAAAAGCAGCCGTCTCCCACGTTACGGTTGTGAGGCGGGAATTCAACTGATACTGTTTGGTGTAGGCTGGCCGCTGAGTCACGCTCGTCCTCGGGATGACATCAGCGCGATCGCAGCAGGTCCGAAGCACCGCGGAAGTTAAAGCCGTCAAAATCGCCGATGCGTCGCCCTCGGGTGATGTGCTGACGTAATCGTGGGAGCGGGACTCCCATAAAAGCACGTGAGCGCCGACACGGACCCTCATTGACGCCGAAGAACGCCGAGGTAAACACGAGATGATCTGGTCCGTTTTCCTGCTTGTCCAAGCGGTGCTGCTTTACTTTATTGTCACACACAGATCCAGGTAAGTCATTTATGTTTTCACAGTGATTGTATATATACATATATATATTACACTAAATCAAATATTTTTCTCAGTTTTTCTCCCTCCTATTACTATTTTTTATTGACTGGTTTAAGATCATTTTAATACAATAATACAATAATTGATAGCAATTACGATAAAACGGGACTTGTAAGTTCCGTTTTTACCGAACCCGATCAAAGCCCTTCATTTTGTTTGTTTTTTGTTTTTGTTTTTGTTTTGTTGTTTTTGTTTTGTTTTGTTTTTTTGTTATTGCTTTGAGAAAAATCGTAATAGTAAAAAAGGGTATTGATGATGAATTCTTTGTTTGACTGACCTTTACCTCGAATTATGATCATGTTTATCATAAACACTGCACGTTTATGCTCCAGTCAAACCAGTCAGCAACATTCCATATATACAAATTCACCTTTCTCCCACCTCCTTCAGGACCAAGGGCGAGCCTCCCTTAGACAAAGGAGTGATCCCATGGTTGGGGCACGCACTGGAATTTGGGAAAGATGCTTCGAAGTTCCTGAATCGAATGAAGGCGAAACATGGGGACATTTTCACTGTGAGTAGAAGAAAATTGTCTGACTGCTGTAGGTTTTAAATGTTTTAAATGTTAAATGTTGAAAGTGTCCCCAAAAATGAAAACGTTAACTTTCACAAATCCAGCATTGACTTAGCAAACTTACTGGATTGAAGAAGATTGGAAACAAAGTGAAGTTAAATGTAACCTGCTGTAGATGTCTGTTTTCATGTTCTAAATATATATGACCGGCTGAAACTTAGTATTTTAATGCTCATGTACATAGCAACATGTTACGGGACTGTTTTTAGTTAACCCTGTGTCACAACTAAAAACTATTATATTTGTTAGCCTCAACTAAAAACCTTGCTACTGACAGTTATTATACAAGATAACAATATTTCCGAAATAAACCCTTGCACCATCTGCTGTGTCATTGACAAATCTGTACTCATTATTGATCATTTACAGGTGCGGGTCGCCGGTCGCTACGTGACGGTGCTGCTGGATCCACACTCATATGACTCAGTAATCAATGACTCGAATTCCCTTGACTTCACCCGCTACGCTCACGTACTCATGGAGAGGATCTTCAACCTTCGCCTCCCGTATCACCAGCCAGCCAAAGCAAAAGCGTTGATGAAACGGTATGTGCCCTTCACTTTGCACATTGTTTACTGCAAAATGTTTTCATTTTCATTTCAGGTCATTGTGGAAATGAAATATCTTTTTTGGAAAACCACCAAATTTTCATGAAGCGCGTTATTGTGGGTGTTCCTGTATGGGAGTCTATTTTTAGTGCTTCTTGTTTTGCTTTTACGCACAATCGTTTCTATTGTAGACGAAGAATTGGCTCAGTCTGTGTTGCTATTTTAGCACTCTGCCCTATTCAGGTGTCATTTTTGCCGGGTGTCGCCCCCCGCCTTTATTTGCTTATCACGTTGCCACTTCACCTAGAGATTTGGCAAATAGCCGTGTTACTGTAGTCAGAGTCAACAGGTGAGCTATAACATTGTGTCACCGTGCGATAATTACACGAGTTCACTGTACCATCAATTAGAGAGGTGTGGTCTGCAAGGATGTCTCTCTACCTTGCGGCCATTAACTCTTTCTTCTTCTGTACTTCCTGACCCTCTGTGACCACAGACACTTTCAGGGGATGAACTTTGCCAGCCTTAGCAGCAGAATGAGTAGGAACCTGCAGGGCTTGCTGAGAGCAGACATTCCTCAGAACCAGAAATACTGGAAAGAGGAGGGACTGTTCAACTTTTCCTACAGCCTTCTATTCAAGTAAGCAAAAAGTCACACTTACATACATCAATGACAATGTCAAATGACACGTGCATTTGTGCGAATAGCCTGTGGAAAAACAGTTTACACATTCCCCTGCACACCCGTCAGTCTCACACACTCTGTTTGTAAACACATCAAAAAAAATCTAGAGTGATTCAACTCTTTTACACAAATATTTGAGGAGATCTTTCCGGTTCTACTGATAATGTGGCCCTCAGAGGAATGAGAAATTGCTAATAGACAAGCATCTGAAGTCCACCTGTAATGTAAAACAGTGTGGTGATGGTCATTGTGACATCCGCCATGAGGAGATATGTGGGCCACAGGAAAAATGCCCATCATTGGGTAATCGCGTGTGAGTTATCTTTCCATCTGGATAATTTTTTTTTTTTTTTGTAATTCAACCAGGAAAGATACCATTTCATTAAAAACCTCTTATTTCAAGTAAGAACTGGCCAAGACAGGCAGCAGCATTTAGAAAAATACAGTTACAAGACATGCAGCCGAAACAAAGTAAAAGACTAAAATGAATAAATGGATAAAACGCAAGAACACAGCTGTGACGCCTGCTCGTTCTCAGACTCTCCGCTCTCCCCCGCAGGGCCGGGTACCTGACGCTGTTTGGAGGCGAGCAGAACAACAACGGCACAGACGCCTCACATGTCTATGAGGAGTACCGGAAGTTTGATCATCTGTTAACCAAAATGGCGCGAGGCACGCTAAAACCAGGTATCGGCTCTCAGCTCGGCGCCTCTCGCAGTTAACCGCTCGGAGCTTTCGGCCTGCGATGAGCTGTGTGGGTTCTAGGCTCAGGTGGCAGCGCCATGACTCAGGTTGTCATCATCAGACATCATGAGAGAGCAGCTGTCACTCGTTTCGTCACTGCTCTCATTTATGTCTCTGCTGCGCTGACGTTCATGGATGTTCCCTCTGATTTGCTTTGCAGTTGCCTCGGCGAGTTTCACTGACTAATGGGTGGCTTGCATAGTGTCTACATGTAAAAAAAAAAAAAAAAGACACTTATCTAACATTTTCATCTATGATCTGTCTCCGCCTTCTTCCCCCACAGCCTTTCCTTTGCTTGATTACATCTGCTCCATTTCTTTATTTGACATTTTGATTGTGCTCAACTGTAAATGTTTTCCCCTCTGATCCATTCACTCGCTCACATTGCGATGTTTATCTGTGTGTGAAAGAGGAGAAGAGGACAGCCCAGAGTGTTCGGCAGAGACTCTGGGAGCTTTTGGCTCCAGCCGGTCTGACTGAGAACTCGGGGTCGAGTCCCTGGCTGCACGCCTACAGGTGCCTTTTGAAAGAAGAGGGTGCGGATGAGGAGATGCAGAAGAGGGCCGTACTCATGCAACTGTGGGCCTCACAGGTGAGTCAGATGTCAGGAGGAGGGCGTGCTGGGTGCACAATACATGCATTGAAATGATGATGAGAACTAGAGATTAGTTAAGCTGCCTGCTCTATCAGATGAACCCGATGCTTGTGCGCCCTGTGTGGGACGTTTCTCTCGGATGTCCTCAGAGACGCTTGAACTCGTCGTAGTACTCATCTTGGACACATGGGTGCGCTGTTCGCCTATGCTTTGAGAGCACTTCCACAGTGAAAGGCCGATTTGGGAGAGCTCTCGAAGACTATAAGATAGAGGATTTTATTGGTCAGTCTCTGGCCTTGGTCCCTGTTGACATGATTATCTGTCCAATGCATTAAAAACAACTTAATCGATATTTGTGTCTCTATTAAACAATTACCTTTATATTGCTTTTTGGGTTTTTAGAACTCAGCTATCAGGCTGTAAATGTGTCCCTTCTTAAAATACATACAACAAATAGATTATTGGCAATTTAGGTTTTAGGTTTGGATACTTGTCATACTTCCATTTTAATGGACCCACCCCTGACTCATACATGTTGCCTACAGTCGTGCTGGAAGGCCTCTTTTGCATCCAAGGTATTAATCAAATATTCACTCCATGCTGCAGGCTGCTTGCTCATCTTTTTGTTTTGCACTTGTTTGTCGCCACGATTTATTTCCATTTGGTTGCAAGTTTAGACCCGCAACTTTTTAGCCAACGCTGAGTCACGCTGTCAAATTCCCTGAAAGTTTAGAGAGAGGAATTAACATGTAATCGCACAATGTTCTTGGACATTCAGGCAATTTATTAAAAAAAAGAGTTAAAGGAGCAAACAGTATTTACAGACGGCAAATATTTTTGACATTGGCTTTGTGATACACACATGCGAGTTCTGTCGTCCAAAGTGTTTATGATCTGTAAAGTAAGCATTAATTATACTTTGTCATGTATTTGTAGTGATGTGTGACGGGCATCCTAATATGTTTGCATTAGATTTCTATTGCTCACTAAAACAAATGGCGTCAGCGCTCCGTCCTTGCACACACACAGATGGCAGAGGACCTCGGGTTTCAAATGGCTTTCCTTTTTAAGTAAACCATTACAGCGCTGCGCTTTGCCAGTACTGAGAATAACCAGAGCGGGACTCTTCTCATCTCAGGCACATGAAATGAAGCCGTTAGTCTGAGTCTCGTCAGCATTATTATTTCATTCGACTTTCTGATCAAATTTGTTTTTTTCTCCCTTTTTTTTAAATTTTTTTTTTTTAGCTCTGTAGAATCGTGTGTACACCGCAGATGTGTTCTTATTTGCTTTTGCCGAATAACCACCTAAGCTGTTACTATGCAACAGCAGAGTGAGAAAGACAACCTTATCACTGACCTCTGTTTGCACCCAGGGTAACGTCGGTCCTGCTGCTTTTTGGCTATTGGGCTACTTGTTGACCAATCCTGACGCTCTGACTGCGGTGAGGGAGGAGTTGGGCAAGACCTCACAGATGGGAACCTCGGAGGCTCCACTGCTGGACGGACCTGTAAACACCCCTGTGTTTGGTGAGTACTTGATTCCAGTTTGCTTTACCAGATGGACATTCATGGGCCGCTGGCTTTATCCTGTTGTGACAAAATGAAGTTGGATTAAAAGTCTGAATGTACAGTTTGACGCATAGCGATATTCATGCCGTGCAAAGTCATGCGCACATCAATCACATTTGCAAGAGAATTCTGCAGGTAAAGGCCCAACAAATTCAAACCCAATTACCTGCTTATACATACATCAGAATTCAGAATGTTGCGTAGTGCAAAAAGATGGCACACGTGCAAATTCGATGAAAGCGAATGTGACCAACAATGCTATGATCTTTGTGTGTTAGCTGATCCAACGTTTCTCTCTGCCACCAATCCAGATAGCGCCTTGGAGGAGACGCTCAGACTCACTGCTGCCCCCTTCATCACCAGAGAAGTAGTGCAGGAAAAAACCCTCCACATGGCAAATGGCCAAGAGTACCTACTGAGGAAAGGGGACAGGGTGTGTTTGTTCCCATTCAGCAGCCCTCAAATGGACCCCGAGATTCACCATGAGCCACAGGTTTGTTGTCCTGCATTGGTAAGCTATAATCTCCCTGCCTCCATTAAACCCATCATTCCTGCCAACACGAGCAGGATTCATTGTCTTAGGCACTAGCTGGAGGCAAACTCAAGTGTAATTACCATGTGTAGTTGTTTATGTAAGGCGGAATCGACGCCCACACAAAGCTGACCCTGTGTTACCCAGCGAGAGGTCAAACTCTGAGCTGTGGGATTAGTTTGATACAGGAACAGAAACACAGCTAATTGGTGTGGGAAGGATGTTGCAAGGCAATATTACAAACTGCTGCGCCACAGAAGTGACATTTTGTGATTAAAAGGGACTTCATAAATAAATCTGTCACTTCTAAATGCATGCGTCTCATGTCTGCTGTCTAAAAATGTTTTTGCAGAAATATAAATACGACCGCTTCCTGAATGAAGACGGATCAGTGAAAAGAGATTTTTATAAAGGAGGGAAGCGCTTGAAATATTACACCATGCCATGGGGCGCGGGGACCAATGGCTGCGTGGGAAAGCAGTTTGCCATCAATACCATCAGACAGTGAGTGTGTCCTCGAATCAGTGTACCATGTAACTTAAACAACTCCAAATGTTCCGCAGCAGAGGAGTTTGTTATTTTTAGTCCTGATTGAATGTCCTAATTTTGTGTTTCATCTCTGTTTACACTTCAGGTTTGTTTACATGGTGTTGACTAATTTGGATTTGGAGCTGTGTGACCCAGATGCTCAGATGCCGGAGGTAAATGCTGGCCGGTATGGATTTGGGATGCTACAACCACAGGGAGACTTGCTCGTCCGCTACAAACAGAGAAAAACGCACTAGGACTTAAACACAAAAAACTCTTCTTTTTTTTATGTGCACCTCAGCACATGTAAATTGTGTATATATTTGTGTCTATTTTGTACTACGTATTTATATTATGAAGTATATAATTCTATTTTGTTATTTATTAATTAAAAAATACATTCAATCTGTGTGTCAGACTTCTTTGGTTAAAGGGGGCAGACCGCCTGGAGATTGTTCAGGTCCTTACAGCTGCAAATTCAAACTGTCCAGTTTTCTGAGCAAAATTTCAGTGATTAATTAGTGGCCATTTAAGTGGAATTAAACATGGGATGATGTATGTTCAGTGGTGAGCAGGAGTGTAATAAGCGGGACTGCCTGTACTGTAAATAGAAACAGTCACACATCTGTCACATTGACATGTCCATGCTGCTTGCAGAGAGAAGCAGAATGGAAAGTTTAGATTTTGTTTTGGGGGGGTTACTGATCTCACTCTAGCAGGATCAGAACCATCATCAACCACTGATTGTGAGGTTGTGCGCTCGCTTTTGAGGGAAGCACCTGATTCTTGGTTACGTTTCAGCAGGTTCTGCCAATTCATATGTTTCAGTTTGTGTTTTATATTTTTTCTATTACACTGATCAAGCATAACATTATGACCACTGTGCGTTCACCATGCACTGAGAAGTGTCCCTGAACTCTTGTCACCCTAACGCATGAGTGGGATGACCAAAATATTCGGAAAACCTCCCAGTATAACCCGGTACAGTTCAACAGCATCACAAACAACAGTCCAAACAACAATCATTCAAATATGTCCACACCTCTCTCTCAAAGATTCAATAAAAATCCAACACTCAAAATTCAACCTCCTCAAGGGAAAATCTACTGCAGGGCTGTTGCGTTATATTTTAAAGGGAGTGGTTGTAATGTTATGCTTGATCTCTGTGTGTATACATACTCTTACGTAAGTGCCCTTAACTTAAAACAGACATGGGAAAAGGAACTGAATGTAAACACGGCAGCTGCTGAATGGGATGATGCTTAAAGAAGTGCAAAGACTCTAAGCATAGAATGAATGCTCTTTGGCTGGAGATGTTACACAGGGCTGACATACTTCCTTCCAGACATGAATTTGATACAAATTCAGTATTTGGAAAATAGATCAGAATCAGAATTCTTTATTGCCGTTGTGTGCCATTGACACACACTCGGAATTTGACTCGTCGAATTGCAGAGACAGTCACAACAACAGTCTATGCTAAGCCAGCTAAGCTAGCCAGGACTTGACAAAACAATACATAAACAATACAAGGACAGTGCAGCGAATAATGGCAGCGCAATAGTGAGTGTAATATATATTGGAGTAAACATTTCTTCTATTTTAGTGATTAGTGTAGCGTGGACCCTTGTTGGTCTGTCTCACGTAACCCGCAACAAGGAATTCCAGGCTCAGTCTCCCATGAATGTGTTTTTGGGAAGAGTTGTTTTGTCCCGTCTGGTTTGGTTTCTGTGTTCTGTTTTTTTTTTCTGTTTTATTTTTTAATGAAAACAATCGATTTTCTAAACTCGTTATTGATACCGTTTTGCCACATCTTGCTCCAGTATAATCACATTCACTCACCCAGGAAGGATCATGAGCGCTACTGCTGTGAGGACACACTGTACATAAAGTAAGTCTCATCAGTTTCCTTTCTCCTGCACGACCGCGTCGTGGCTAAATTACATCAAATTTACTGGAAACGACCTATAACGTTGACGTAAAAGGCTGCGTGTTATTTGCCCCTGTAATAATTATCAATCGTTGTCTGTTCCCTGCATTGCACGACGCCGAACCTCTGCCGGTGTTGCTGTGAACTGGCTGCGTCAGGGTTAAACCCAAGACTCAGCCCGCGCCGCTGGAGGAGCGTCGGTGAACTAAACCTCCCCGCAGGATCCCGCTGGCAGTCACAGGCGCCGGCGCTCCAGCAGGCACACGCACCGTGACCAGGTACGGAGCCCGGGGACCGGCGGTGTTTCCCGGTCACTCGCAAGAGTCGACTTGTTGATTCAGCCCAGGGGGGATGGTGAGGAAGCACTGGACGTGACATCTGTTCACAGCGATGATGTTTCCCAGCATGACGCTGCGTGGCTCATGATGCCTTCATCGGTTTACGGCAGACCGACGGAGACATGGACGGACGACGCAAGTTTGAGCGCGTTTATTCGCGAGACGGTGCCGATGTCCGCGCGTGAGGTGAATCGGGACGCCCGGGAGACGCACGTACGTAACACGTTTCTGTGCTCGGCTTCGCGTTTCACTTTTGCAGGCTCACTGGCCGCTTTGTGACACTTGATTTTCAGCTGAGCGTCAAATATCCACGCCGCTGTTTGACCCTCGGCTCGTGCGGCTGCCCGGTTTCATGGCAGTTCTGGTGCGTTACTCCACGACGCGCACAGCCACATCGCGATTTGGCTCAGCTGACATTGACTTTATCCGTGTAATTGGTTGTTTTTTTGTTTAATAGGACAAATCCCGATTTTCCTCGGACCCCCTATTAAAACTTAGGGGCCCTTAATCAAAGTTGATCACTATCGTTAGTTCAGCTTCAGGGAACGATTCGTCTATGTCGTTCGAAGCTGCCTTTCTTTCTTTTCTTTTCTTTTCTTTTCTTTCCTTTTCTTTTCTTTTTTTGAGACG
>CAAKHG010018026.1:0-10257 GCA_901007715.1 Dactylopterus volitans
GGGCGTGGCCTCAATCACAAGGGGCGTGGCCTCAACAGCCCTGCAGTAAGCAGTGCTGCGTGCACGTGACTGAGGAGTCTACTTGCATTACATCTGCTTGTGTTAGTCAAGATTATGCTACAATATATTTTCCCCAACTATATTTAAGTTCCCTGTTGAGGGCCAAGCTTCAATTTTGTAAATGTCCGTTTTATTCCCATAAATTACCATAAATTCCCATGGAAAGTTTCCAACTCTGAAAATTCCCGGAATTTTCCAACCCTACCTGCAATAAGTTCTCGCCTTCACAAGACATAGTTGAATGATTGTTGTTCTGGCTGTAATTTGCGATAATGTTTGAATTGTACTGGGTTATGCTGAGAGGTGTCCCTAATATTTTGGTCATCCCACTCAGAACCAGAATATTAGGGACACCTCTCTTAATAACCCAGTACAGTTCAACAGCATCAGCGAGATTAGCATTTTCGTAGTTTTCTGCATGCTAAATGAGGAACATCCAAGCCATTTTAAGGTCATTTAGGGTTATTATTTTTTTACAACTGTGTCATTTTGGGGCGTTGCGCTGGGATATACTGGGAGATGACCTGAATGTTTGGATCACCCGGATGCATACGAGTGAGAAGACCCAAACACGAGGTGTATCATGACGTACGGCCGCTGCACGCTTGATGCCCCAGGAACAATCAGCCCTGTTCAGCTATAATTGGCACGGACTTAAAATATGGTTCTCACCCTCCTCTGAGAAAACTGCGGAGTTATTTCCGAGGAACTTCAATCAAAAGCTTCTGTAAGAGCCGACATCAAAAAAACAAAAAAAAAAAACAAAACAAAAAAAAAACAGGCAGTCATGAGCGTAATGAGACGATATTCAGTTTCTTTGCATGTGCACGGGGGGGTTAAAGGGGAATCGCTGTACACCGTGTCTCCATGTGAGGCCGAACGTGTCCGGGGAGGGTGCGGCGCTCCGGCGGGCCCGGCGAGCGGCTGCGCTGAGTCAGAACGGGATTTGCGGCGACTCCTCGCTGCCAAAAGTCTTCCGACTGGCAGGACGAGAGCCACCAAGATGAATCCCGGCGGCAAAGCTAATTGCTGTGCAGCGAGAGGATGAACTCACCCACGGACCAAAGAGCTCCGAGGCGGCTGGCGGGGAAGGCGGACGCGGAATCCCGCTGCTCTGAGCCGGCGCCGCCAGCTTTGAAACTGGGAATAAACGGACTCTTCATAAAGTTCAGGAGATGTGAGGACCCAGAAGAAACTTTGACCTTCTTAGTTTGACTGAAGCCTTTGATTTACAGCCATAACATTGAAAAACCACTGCGTGCTTATGTGCGACTGTATTTGTCACCCCGTATGAGTGCGTATGAGTGGGGTGACCAAAATATTAGGGACGCCTCTCAGTGTAACCCAGTACAGTCCAACAGCATCAGAAACTACAGTCACAATAACAATCATTAAAATATGTAAACACCTCTCTCACATAGGGGTGTCAACGTTTACAGAAATTTCACATTGTTTATGAATTTTGACCGCAGTTGCGTTGTGTAACCACTAGAGGGCTCCGTCTCTCCATTCATAGACCTCAATCCCGTTAATTCAAAGCCGTTCAAGCATTTAACAGACGAACGTTTATCGATCGCGGCGCTAAGAGTGCACATATCGTTCTCCTGAGTAAGTAAGTCTTGGTAGAGCTTTGACACCCTCGAGCTAACTGTCGCTCTGCAGGGAACTTCCTAGCCTGGCTCCAGATGTTTCATTAGCTTTAAAAACACGTCGTCTTCAACAGTTGACACGGGCTGCATGTCGAGGGCCCCCGTTTCAGCTATTAAGTTGTTGCTAGCTTCACTCGGCGCCTTGTCGCGTTTGTTGGCTGCGTAGTTTTTTTTTATGCTAGGCTGTGAAGCGCTAGCAGCGTTGTCAGCAGCAGTCTCTGCCTGCAGCTTGTTGGGGCGTCTCCATCGCAGGTGCTTTATCCTGCGCTGCTGAAATGAGCCAGCTTGGTCTGACAAAGTGTAAAACTGAACTGTAGCTTGTGTACGCTGCAACGTAACGAGCCCCGTGTATCGATCACGTATGAGGATAACTGCGCCCCTGAGGACATTTATTGTCAAGTTAATATCATCATCTTTAGCTTTCAGGCAGCATTTACACCCCTTAATACTTTATTGCTGGTGAGAAATGAACGAGGAGGAGAAAAGAACCACGTGGCGTGTACATGGTTATTGATTTTTTTTCTAAACGGTTATGCTTTGCTATCCGTGCACACGTGTAGATATTGACGCCCCTACTCTCAAACACATTCAAAATTCAACATAAAACTCCTCCTGAAGGGAGAATTGATTGCAGGTTCTTTGCATCATGTTCTAAGGTGAACATGCCGTGGTCCAACAAAGACATTTAACATTGAAGACAGGTATACACACATTTCTAAAAAAAATCCCTGCACCATTTACATTCTACATCCTGTCTTCAGAATCTCAGAAACTTCTTCAAATCTCCTAAATCAACATTGCAAATCCCCAAAGATGCTGTAATTGAATAAAATGACCACCTATCTTCACTTCCGGATTAGAATCAATGTGTTTCTGTGCAGCTTTTGTCATTTTTGTTAAGAATAATCATTTATGTTGCGATTTGTATCATACAAACAATAATGATTTCATGTTTGACTTTTTTTTTTTATGCCTCACGTTTTAACATTCACATTTGGAACATGTTATTATTGTAAGTGTTAAAAGTGAAAAAAATAACTCAAACATGAAATAATTATTGTGTGTGCAATAAAAAAAAACACAAGATAAATGATTATTCTTAACAAAAACGACAAAAAATGGCACCAAAAGGCACTGATTCTTTGACCCACTTAGAGAAGCTTGGGGTAGTGATACAAACGCCGCAGTTTTTAAGAGTATATTTTATAAAGGTAACAACTTATAAAAGGTAAATCTAAACTTTAAATGGCGTTGAGGAATACCTGCAATATTAAATGATAACCTTAACCCACTTGTGCGTCTAATAGGTTTAAAGTCTGAGGGCGAACGGCGCCGCCGGCTTTGATGTCCGCCGTGCGGGGGGACGCAGTGCATTGTGGGGGCAGTCGCGTGTGCGCCCTCTCATCCATACACGCCGTTTTTTTGATAAGCGAGACCCCAACGCAGCCCAGGCCTTCACTGTCCCTCGCAGGGGATCTGTATTCGGAGCCCGTTCAGGACGCGTCACACGTAACAACGCTGCAACGCTGTCTGTGTTCCAGCCACATGGGCGCGCGCACACACACACACACGCACACACACACACACACACACACACACACACGCATATGCACATACACACCGCACTCTTGATCTAAAATCAGAGAGGTAGTTTGCTTGGTCCTGCCATGGCCAAAGGATCAAAGCTTCTGCCGGAGTCAGCTCTCCTCTGAAAACCCCCCCAACACACACATACACACACGCACACACACACACAATATTAATCTCCCACAAGTCTCTGATGAGCTGGTGACACCGATGATAATGACGATGTTAAATAACGACCGTTTCGCCACCTCGGCGCGAGCCAGAGGTCATTTTCACAGGGACCTCAAAGGATAAGGGGGGAGAGCCGTTAACGGCGGCGACGCGCACAAGAAGACCTGTCATCTGATCAACCGTTTCCATTTTGCAGTTTCATAAATTTGAGTATGCCCCCTGTTTTATTTTTGATTTCCCAGATCTAAAATAGTCAACCAGCCCAGTCAAATTATCCAGCAACAAACGGGGATTTGACAGGTTATAAAACCCTCTCGCGAGCAGAAAATGTGAGATGTAGTGAAGTTATGAGGTAATTTCACCTTTTCGAGGGGCAGCACAGGTCCAGCGATCGGGGCGGCTTCTGAAAGCGAAGCCTTCCAGATGTGGCCGCGCGTTTCGCTAGCCGTGCTATCGATTCCCAAACACCCGGGGATAGAAATCGTTAGCGGCGCCGGGGGGAGGGGGGAGGGCGTCTAATTGCTGTGGCGGCTATTGATGTGTCATTTCACTGGCAGGACGCTTCTGGAGGAGGCGGCGCGGCGGAGGGCAGCCATTTTAGCGGGGGAACCGGTTTAAGCAGGCAATTAACTTCGTCGCCGCCGCCGCCGCCGAGCAAACTTTTGTTCCACTGACGGGAGAGCGGCCCAGTTTTCTCCCCGCCGCTTTCACCGCTTCTGACCCTGCAGAGAAACCCTGCTTCATTTTACATCTGGCTGTTGTAAATTTGTCAAATTTCCCCAAGGTGGGACAAATAAACCCCCCCCAGCCCCAGTGATGGGAATAACAGTGTTACAAATAAACGGCGTTACTGACAGCGTTACTGTTTTTCAGTAACAAGGAATCAAAATCGTTACTGTTTCCATGGTTACAGCGCCGTAAGTAAACTCGCCGAGGCTGTTTTCGTCCGAGTGATCCGACCAGGCTCTCCCAGCCGCGGAGGAGGGAGGAGGAAGGGGCGGGGCAACCGCATGAGTGATGGTGATTGGCTGAGGTAAGAGTAACATTTCATGGTGAGCAAATCAGAGGCAGAGTTGGGTGGGTGTTGCTCTTACACACACACACACACACACACACACACACACACACACACACACACACACACACACACACACACACACACACACACCGACGGCTAGCCCAGATAATCCAAAGATGACGTTTTTAATCTGGAATTTTCCTTCATTGAGATAAAAGGCAACAATGTAAAGGTGAAATATGATTATGACGGAACATAATCACCTCGGTTTGTTGTCCCAAACACTAAAATAGTTTAAATTAGTAAACACTGTTTCCTCTGAATAATTTATTCTAAGTTTCCATTTCAATAACTGATTGTCTAGTTGAATTTAAAGTTCCAGTAAACAAAAGAGGCGGGGGGGCAAAACACAAAATTTAACGCAAGTTACTTTCCCTTGTAACCAGTCAGTCTTGTCAGGCTGTAACTAAGTGACCAACTCAGTTACTTATTGGGAGAAATAACTATAACTAATGACTTTTTTAAATTAACCTGCCCAGCACTGATCCTGAATAATCTTACGACTAAATTAGTCGTGCCGTCCTGCGCAGCGGGTTTACCGCCGACCTTGGGATCAGCGTCGGCGCGGAATATGGTTGTAGAGCGCGGTTAAAACGCTTACTTGACAGTTTGAACACTCAGAATAAAGTAATTTTCTTATAATTTACGTTTCAAATGTCTTTTTCGCAGCAGCAGCAGCAGCAGTTACCAGAGGGCTCCAGCAGGGGGAGCGTAGAACTGTTGTGACCGTGCGTCTTTCATTCAAATAATAAAGGTTTAACGTTTACCTGTGTGTTAGATGAACGTATACATGCTCTCAGGCGGCTATTTGTAAGATGATGTGATTGCGTATTGTGAAGTTATTTACCCGATGACACAGTGGTATTAGCATTTTGGCTAGCGGTTAGCGGTGCCTCGGTAAAAACTGCGATTGTTATCGTGCTCTAGCTATTCTGTATTTATGTCACGTGAGTTTTGAGTTCCAGTGCATGTTATCAGCATATCAGAAGTAATCCAGGTTACAGTAAGTTTTGCATCTCTTTGTCTCAAGTGTTGCTCCACTTTACTTGTGAAAATGCAAATATGACACAATTGACGCTGAGATTACCGTTGATTACCGTACTTGCTTCATTGATGCATTTATTTACGTATTCTCCGGCGACGTTCGGCGGAAGAACCGTAAACGGCGTGACTCTGTTTGCGCTGGTGTTTGCAGTCATGGTCATTACACACACACACACACACACACACACACACACACACACGACCCGAGGAAAGTGTGTCCCTGCGTCGCTCATGCAAAAACTCCCCATTTTCAGGGCTTTTACACAATCATGACTAAACGCAGCCCGCGATTCTACTCACTGGATGTTGATTTTTATCGCCATCAACGGAACGACTCGTTATATTGTGATGAGATCTTCCACTGACGGCGCGTGTCCACCGCATGGAACCGGCTCTACTCTACTCTATTCCCGTTTGGTGTCGAGTACTTCTCTGGGGGTCGTTTCCCATTGGAAGAGCGTAACCGGTCGTCATAGCGTCGCCATCTTCAGCGCAACATAGAAATGCACTGAGAAACAAGAAGAAGAAGAAGGAGTGGCCGATGTGGGCCAACGGTGCTCCTGATTCCTGGTAAGTGGCGTCTTTTCACAGCAAGGAGACAATCTGTGTCTCAGCGAGACCAGAGAGGCTCCCACCCAACTTATAATATCTCATAGCTGCAGTGATGTTTGACTGAACGGGCGAATTCTACACCTGACAACTCTGTGAAAACACGCCATCCATCAGCCACAGGTGAAATGAATAACGCTGATTATCTGGTTACCATGGCGCCCGTCAGTGGGTGGGGATATGTTAGGCAGCAAGTGGACATTTTGTCCTCAAAGTTGATGTGTTAGAAGCAGGAAAAAATGGTGGAGTGTGAGGATCTGAGCCACTTTGACAAGGACTCAACTGTGATGTCTAGACGACCGGGTCAGAACATCTGCAGAACCGCAGCTCTTGTGGGGGGTTCCTGGTCTGCAGTAGTCAGGACCTATCAAAAGTGGTCCAAGGAAGGAAAAGGAGTGCACCTGCGACAGGGTCATGGAGGCCAAGGCTCACTGATGCAGGTCGGGAGTGAAGGCTGGCCCGTGTGGTTCTGATCCAACAGACCAGCTACTGGAGCTCAGACTGCTGAAACAGTTGCTGCTGGTTCTGATAGAAAGGAGTCAGAACACACAGTCATGGCGGTTTGTTGTGTGTGGGACCAGTCAGGGTGCCCATGCTGACCCCTGCCCACTGCTGGAAGCACCAGCAATGGACACGGGAGCACCAGAACTGGACCACGGAAGACCAGCCCAATGCATGAAGGACCCACCTGGCAAGTGGCAGTGGCCTCTTCCAGCAGGATAATGCTCCCTGCCACAAAGGAGCAACGGTTCAGGAACGTTTGAGGAACACAACAACCAGTTCAAGGTGTTGACTCGGCCTCCAGGTTCCCCAGATCTCAATCCGATCCAGCATCTGTGGGATGTGCTGGACCAACAAGCCCAGATCCATGGAGGCTCCACCTCACAACCTCCAGTAATTAAAGGATCTGCTGCTGACATCTTGGTGCCAGATACCACAGCAACACCTTCAGAGGTCTGGAGGAGTCCAGGCATTGAGCCGGGATCAGGTTCAGTATCTTCCCTACATCTGTAACATATTTGAGGACAAAATGCAAAAAGTGCAACGCTGTTATTTGCCAGCCAAGACTGACGCGTTTTATTGTGACCCCCCTTAATGATTTTTCTTGACCCCACCTACTAATCTTTATTGACACAAAGGAGCTGTATCAAAGCCGCGGCGCTGCGTTTCGATGGTGTCTGATGTCCCGTCTGATCCCTCCGGCGGCTCCGAACGCTCTTCTGGCATCGGCGCGAGCGCCCTCGAAACCGCAGTGAATCACATTAGCCGGTAATTGTCATCATTATCATCTTACGCTCAATCTCGTTCAATCACTGTCTAATTGGAACTTTAATTTCTCGTTTCCAGGCGAGGGAAGGCTGTGGTGGGTACTCCTCGGTCCGCCATGTCGCGCATTTTTAGTGCCTCCGCCATCTCCGTATGCAGGGCCGGGACGCGTGACATCATAAAGCACAGCCACGAAAGCTACCATAGCGCCCTAATCCGGTCATAATCCGGGACGTTTAATATACATAAGAGGGTCACCCTAACTTTTGATCAAAAATGGCCTGGCTTTGTCTGCGCTTTCATTTATCCCACCCTGTATCCGTGTTGCTCACTCGCTCCACTCATCTTGCTCCCTTCTCATTTCCTCCCCGTCTGAAAGGCTCGCTTTGATTTTATGGATTTGACAAAACATTTATTTAAAAAAAAAACAAAAAAAAAACGGATCTGGGATCCGGCGCGGTGTCACCCGGCGCGGACTCGGCCGAGCACGACTGAATGCTAATGATTTCTTTACATGCGGAAGGCTGCGGCGAGTCCGGGGCAATGTTATTAACTGCTTTCCCGAGCAGTGTGAATATGGTATGTGCGCATATATATATGTATATTATATATATCTATATGTATATGACAAACCCGACGCCGGCAGCTCACCTCTGCAAGTCCTCCTTTCACAAACTTTCATATATTCAAATGAGGGAATAAGGGGGGAGGGTCCCCCATCTCATTTCCACGGCTTTGATATGATGCCTTGGCTTGGAAATGAATTTAACGAAGCAGAGAGGGAGAGAGAGAGCGCGCGAGCATGAGAGAGAGAGAGAGAGAGAGATAGGAGGACTAATTACTTTAATTGTAATGCATGGCTGTGATCTGCTAAACTGTACGGTGCACCTTAATCCGCCAGCTAATTATGGGATGTTCATTGTTGGTGTAAGTGGCGGTGCTGTTGGGTGAATGCAAAGTTTGGCTCTAATTAAATGCGGCGGATCATCTCTTTTCAGTATCATGGCGAATAAACCGCATCGGCGCCGGAGCCGCTCGGATCCGCTCGGATCCGCTCGGATCCCGAATCGCCCGGGTTAACGATTCGAATCTTCAGTGCCGAATCACGAGCGTCGAGTACGAGGCCTCCCGGATCCATAGAGTTCTCTGGCCGGATGATGCTAAGTACACGAGGCCAGTTAGTGGAAACACGGCGGACTCAGATGATCCGGTTCACTGACTTAATTCCAGTCAGTGAACCAAAGTAACAGGTCAAATATTCCAATAAAGAAGCGGTTAAACACACTAGAAATTATTATCCGGCTGACATATTTTATGCACATGCTATGATGGTGATTATTATTTCTTGCATTAATTTTTATATTTATGAATATATCAATATACTTTTTACATGTTTTGCATTTTTGCTCAGTTTGTTTAAATGTTTTTTTTAAATACCCAATTCAGTTTCTAATTTGCATTTTTGTTACAACATTTAACATTTTAATTGCAGTTTCTATGATTGATTCTCACATTTTACATTTTTGTCCCATTTGTCGTCATTTGACACGTTTCATATTGCTCCATATATAATTCTTTGGAGCGGGAGGATGAAGGGGGGCCAACACTGACTCAAGGGACCCAAGTGACCCGGATCACTTTAGTGACTCTGACTAACCTGAGTCCATAAAATGAGGCGGCTCCACCACCACTAAACCGCTGCTGGAATCCCGGTAAATTAAAGCGGCGACTTGCTCGCCGGGGCGGAGCGAGCCGGCGCAGGTTCTCCGCCGAGCGCTCTGCACACGTTCCCCGGTTTATTTTTGGGAACGCGGCTAATGCAAAACCCATTAAAATGCGGGAGCTTTCGAGCAGCGCTGAATAAATCAGGAGGCACCCCGGCACAGTTTCGGAGACAACAATGTTGGACCGCCTGGGTCTGGTCTTTGAGGACTCCGAGGGGATGCGGACCTGAACGCGACGTAACGACACCGCTCAGACGCGACGTGAAGATTCGCCTTCATTCTGGGACTGGAAGATGTACGAGGCGTCGCGCTTCTCCGACAGCTGAAACAGGAAGTAGCGGCGTCGCAGCTCCGGCAAATGTCGCGAGAGCGACGGCTCTGTCACCATTTTTGAAAACACACATTACTCAACGTGAAGTGGGAGACTTTTTTTAGTGAAGGATAAACCGAATATGTTTTTATAGTTATAGTTATTACTGGTATATCAGGGGCACTAAATCCACTGAAGTTATCACTGAACAGGCAGATAGTTACATTGAATAAGCACAGAGTTGCATGTAAATGATGTTGTGGCGGGGAAAATAATAAACATCTTTTTATTCTGGTTTATAGTTTGCGACTATGAACTCAGCTTGAGCTGTCAGCTGCAGTGATGTTTGACTGAGCGGGCCAATCCTGCACCTGACAACTCTGGAAAGAAAACACCAATCAGCCATAACATTATGACCACTGACAGGTGAAGTGAGTAACACTGGTTACCATGGCGCCTGTCAGGGGGTGGGATATGCTAGGCAGCAAGTGAAGCTTTTTCCCCTCAAAGTTGATGTGTTAGAAGCAGGAAAAATGGTGGAGCGTGAGGATTTGAGCCTTTTTGACGAGGACCGAAATGTGACGTCTAGGTGACTGGGTCAGAACATCTGACAGACCATGTCCCCCCTTTCATGGAAACGGTATTCCCTGATGGCAGTGGCCTCTTCCAGCAGGATAATGCTCCCTGCTACAAAGCAGCAATGCTTCAGGAATGTTTGAGGAACACAACAACCAGTTCTAGGTGATGACTCGGCCTCCA
>CAAKHG010018033.1:0-22915 GCA_901007715.1 Dactylopterus volitans
CCCGTCAACCCACGAGGTGAAGTAACATCATCTATGCTCAAAATTCCCCCCGTAGCCCCGCCCCTAGCCCCGCCCCCAGCCCCACGCGGACCCTCCCCAAACTCCCCCATTCCAGATGGGGACTTTGTCATGATAATATTTGCTCACATTCTTCATTTGTCACTCTGAGAAGGCATTTTTCTTCTTCTTCTTCTTCTCTCTGCTGATTCTCGGCGCCGGTAACAAAGAGCGCCGCCTATATTTACATTACGTCAT
Organism: Dactylopterus volitans; assembly: GCA_901007715.1. Taxonomy (NCBI): domain Eukaryota; kingdom Metazoa; phylum Chordata; class Actinopteri; order Syngnathiformes; family Dactylopteridae; genus Dactylopterus; species Dactylopterus volitans. The sequence continues at coordinate 256 of CAAKHG010018033.1, forward strand.
TCAGCAAAAAAACAAAACAAAAACGCAGGTAACGCAGACCATGGCGGTCCTCCATCATCTCCCGCATCAGTAAAATCGACATCACTTAAAATCCAGACACAGGCACAGTGATTGTTTGTTTCTATGGTAACGAGGATGCCGTGGCCGCCGCCGCGCTGCTGCTGCTCCTTCTTGATAAGACATTCTAGCTGATATGTCCGAGGGTTATTTGGCAAAGAAAAGTTCGGATGATTCGCCCTCCTGTGGGATCCAGCTCCCGCGCGCCGTCTCCAGATTGTCACGCTCCGCCCGCCGCTGCACGCCGCCGCCGCCACGCCGGACGCTTCCTTCCGAGGGATAAATATGTGCAAATTCTTGTCTAAAGAGCGCGGCCTCCGGCTGTCGGAGGCGGGGCTTAGCTCCAATGCAAAAACGAAAAACCGCCAGTCACTCCCGTCGGCGCCGGCGGGGCTACGCCGAGGGCCCGGAGCTGTGCGAGGCGGCCTGGGCCAGGGCGGTGGCGGCGGGGCCCTGGGCGGCGGCGGCTGCAGGGGCGGCGGGCGGGGAGCCCGTCTGGACCTGGGCCTGGAACTGGGCCATCTGCTCCGGGCTGGCCAGCGTCTTCAGCAGCGTGTTCTCCTGCTCCAGCTGGGAGTTTCGCTCGATCAGCTCCTTGATCTGCTCCTTCAGGACTTCCACCTCCTCACGCACCGCGTACATCAGGTGGCTCTTCACCAGGTCCTGACACACACACACACACACGGGACATGACATCAGCGCGTCACATTCTTCATAACAACACATCAAATCATGTTCCGCTGTCACGGGGACGACGGGCGCGACGCAGAAGATGGCCGACAAATGGAAAGCAAAACCGGCCCAAACTTCTCCCGCCGACCCCCAGAATGACGGCGCCGCAGACCCGGCGTTACCCGTCACGAGCAGGTACTAGCTAATATCGGCTAATATCACAAACCGCATGCTGTCCTGCTGCACCCAGTAACCTTGGGTGACCTATTATTTTTTAATTGTTTTATTTTCAGAGGCTGTCACGGCCAAAATAAGTGACTTCTTATTTTTCCACCGTCATCTTAAAGCCCCGCCCACACTCCCATCAGCACTGATTCATATTTACATATTGTCGGTCATTTCACTGCCATCTCAGGTGTGTTTTGCGGGTCAATGCGGGTGGGAATGCGAGAAAAAACGTGCGACCCGGTAACCTGCGCTGGAACAACCCGGGTCGTACCCGGCTCACACGCAGCTCGTGTGTGCGTGTGTGTGTGCTGATGTGCTTCCGAGACAAAAAGCGGCGACGCTGCAACGCGCCGACAGACAGAGCAGCCGTGGTCATGACGTCACAGGCCCACGCTCAGGTGCGAGCCAATCACACGCCGGGATATTTATAACTGGCCCGTGTGCGGCGCAGTTTGCCTAGCAACAGGGCGACAGCGGCGCGGGCCAACGCACAATACAACGCACAATACAACGCACAATACAACGCCTTTAGCTAACACCTGCTGCGTTTGTCTTTTTTCTTACATACGGTTCAACTCTTGATTGTGAGGTTTCATACGCGCAGATATGAAAAAAAAACAAACCCTTTCACATCGTTTGAAGCCGGGCAGGTTCCGGGCGGGTTCGGGGACGTAACTGAGCCCGCTGCGTTTCCGCGAGCGCGTCATTTACACGCGCGTTACTGAACAATTATTCATCAAACTAAAACGTCTTTGTTCGCGCGGACGGACGCGAGCGTCGCTCCGCTCCCGGGCGCTCGCGGGTCCGAGCCCGGTGCTCGAGCGGCACATCCCGGGATGGAGCCGCCGCCGCCGCGCAGAGACAAAAGAAGCAAACTCACCATTGCTTGTTCAATCTTGTTGTCGATGGCCACGACGCTGGCGCCCGAAGAGCTGCCAAACACACACACACACACACACACACACACACACACACACACACACACACACACACACACAGAGGGAGAGAGAGAGAGAAAGAGGGTCACCATTTTGGAAGCAGCCGCGGGCGGACACCGCGGGAATGCGGCTCGCTACGGGAAGCCTCTGGAAGTTTCCGCGGCGCGGACCCGCCCGGAGCCTCGGCCCGGAGCCTCTCGGCCCGCAGCCTCGGTCCGGCGCTCCGCGGGCGGCAGGTGGGGGCGGCGCGGCCGCCGGTTACCTGCTGCTCTCCAGCCGGACGCGCGGGCTCTCCGCGCCCAGCAGCGACGACAGGAAGGAGATGGAGAGGTTCCGCAGCTGGCAGACGCCGAGGTCCACGGCCATGCTGGTGTAGCACGGCGCGTCCATGGCCGCCCGCGCCGTTACGATCCGCTCGCCAACGGTGCCGCGGCCCGACTCGAGCGCCACGCGAGCGGCTCCGCGACGCGCATCCACGCGAGCTCCGCGTTCTTGGCGGCGGTGGTGTTTTGGTTGTGTGCGTGCGTGTGTGTGTGTGTGTGTGGGGGGGGTGGGTTCGAGCACCGACCGCAGCAGCACGGACGCGACTCAAGGTCAGCTCATCTCAGCTCATCTCAGCTCATCTCGGCGGCGGCGCTACGCTCTGCGGCTCGCGACAAGAGAGCCGCATAATTTATGCCGTGACGTAAGAGCGGCGCCGGTCCACGATTGGTCGAGCGGGGAGCAAAACCGCTCGGGAACGCCCCCACCTGCGGCTCAGCTGACGCCGCATTAGCATAATGTATTCTGGGGACGGAGGAGCCGCGGTGGATGGAACCGGGGAGAACCGGATGAGAGAGGAGGAGGAGGAGGAGGACGAGAGGCCGCGGCGCAGCGAGCGGAGCGGGGAAGGGCGGCGCTCGGGCCCGCGGCGCCTCGCTGCACCGGCGCCTGCAGCCTCCAGGACGGACGGCGCACCGGCCTCATCTCTGCCGCCCGAATGTGTGTCAAGCAAATTGCGTGGGGAAACCCTACACGCGCGCACGCGCGCGCACACACACACTTGATTTATTCTAACGAGTCATTTGTCATGCAGGCAGCAAACGGAAGCGCGTCATTTCACGCTCCGCTCGTACTTGTGCCGCACTTGTGTGTGTAACCCTTGTGTGTGTGTGTGTGTGTGTGTGTGTGTGTGTGTGTGTGTGTGTGTGTGTGTGTGTGTGTGTGTGTGTGTGTAACATGGTGTCTCCCGCTGCGTCCCGAGGTCGCCACCCAAACGCGGCGTCCAGGAACACAAACTAACAAACACACACCGCGGATCTCTGCCGGCGGTGTGTCGTGTTAATGTCGCCCCCATGTGGCCGTGAGGGGAACTCACCATTGTGGTCGGGACGCGCCACTTAAACGAGCCTTTAAGGAATCATTTCATGTCCGACTTTGTGAGTGCAAAGGGTGCACGAACATGTTGAGGATGCCAGCGGATGAAGCCACAAATAAAGACATTTCTGAAGGAAAGAAACAAAATTCTCGCGCATGATTTCTTCATGTCGAGATTTGAGGAAACGTTTCCCACAAGCCTCCGCTGGTCTACAAAAAAAAAGTCTTTAAGCACAAAAGAAGATGTGGGAGGTCATAACTCCCTTGAGAGCGCAAGAGGAGTATCTCTGTACCGAGCAGTCACATGAGAACGCCTCAGATTCCCACCTCACACACACACACCCACCTCCCACACTCTGAAAGGCTGCTCCTTCACATTCCTTTAACACCCAAAAAAAAAAAAAAAAATCATGTGCGCTCACTGTGGGCATTCCTGCCACCGATCATACACACACACACACCCACAAACGCACCCACACACACGCGCGTGCAAACACAAATTGCGGCATTCTGCGCACGAGAAAACCAGACCTGCGAGTTCCGCCTCCTCATGCGTGCGTCAATGAAAATTTCGGGAGATTTTAATGGACATTTTCACACGCGGACCAAAAGCCGGCGCGAAGGTGAACGGGCCACGAGGAGGCGCGCCGTCTTTTTTGGCGTGCGTTGGTGGGCGGGCAGACGCGTCACAAACGTCGAGGGTAAAACACCCAAACTCTGAGAGCACCGACTCCGGCTGATCCGGACGTCAGCGTTAGTTTAATTATTTACTTATTTGAACTCTCCATCCTGACCTATCAGGCGGCAGGAGCGCGGGCGGACGTCCTCCCGAGGACACGCGATGACGTCGGCTCCTCGCTCACCTCCGATCCCAGGAAGACACTTAAGCACCAGACGGGAGGCCAAACGGCTTAAAGAGTCTCTGTAATCTCTTCCGGTCTCTTCCTTGAATGGAGGAGGGTTGAGCCAGTTATCTGGACCCAAATAGCCCCGGACGACCGCTGCTCCAGGGCAAGTTTGGATATTTTGGACGGAGAAAAAACATTTTTTTAATTCTATTGGACATGAACGTGAAATCTGCCTTCATCTACCTACGAATCGAGGTCAAAAACCCGCCTTGTGAGGTCGCAGTGACCTTGACCTCTGCCCATGTCGAGTCCATGCGGCATTCGTGCCAAATCGGAGGAAACTCTCTCCAGCGTTGGTGAGACTGGCACCGGCGGCCATGATAAAACCACTATCGCCTTGATGCATCCTTTTTTTTTCCCCCCTACACGATTTCTTTTTTCCACCGTGTGACTCTCAATCATCACATGTCCCAGCGCTCCCATCTGACTTGGGTTCTGGTCTGGTTGTAGGGTCAAAGTCCTGGTTCTCAACCGGTGAACATGCTTGCAAGTCCTCGGCAGCAAAAGAATCGATAGAGTTTGTGATCGGCTTTGCTCCTTTTATCCGAGTCGGGTGAAAGCGTTGATGCCGCTCGCTCGGTGGCCCTGCGGCTCGAGCGCTTCCATACGCTAGCTGTTGATACGCAGGGCGGCGCTTGGATTTCGCTCCCCGCCGTGCAGCGTCTAGCTTATGTTCACGCCACCGACTGTCCGGGCGCTGCACCTCTGGAATTTCAAGTTCTGCCTCATCTAGAAAATCATTTTATGACTTTTGCGTAGCAATTAAGAATCCTCCACATCCGCATTGCAAAGCATCTAAAATTCCGCTTTTTTTCCCCCTCCCATCCCTCAAGCACACAGAAGTCTGGCAGCAGATACACCGTACTTGCTTGTATCACAATAAATATCCTGTTGATGTATCAGCAAATCACAAAAAACAAAAAAAACAAAAAAAATCCCACACTACTATAAATCTATAGCAACAGCATGCACTTATTTAAACTAGCAGAGTGGATCAGTTTTCGTGGCCACTGCAGGATTCTTGCTGTGCTCATAGCGACGTGCCTCATAGGTAGGCCAGACAACTGATGGCTTTGCCGTGAATCAACACTGGCCCAGTGACCTACTGGCACGACTTGAGATAGAAATTACCCAAACTATGCGAGCAAAGGCCGAGCCAAGTCCTCTTACAAAGGCGGGGTTGATGTTCCAGTACTTAAACAGAAAATCAGGGCTAATTAGTCCTTTTGGAAACACACATTCGTTTTCCGTGCGTACATGTTTTTAACCATTTCCTTCTGCGTGTCACCGGGAGATCTTTGTGAACAGAGGAGGCAGCAACACACCGTAAACACAACTATAAGTCACCCTTTAGGGAGATCAGCATCCCCCTAAAACTGAACAAAGACGGGCTCACGCAGTGGACAGCGCGGTTATTTCTTACAAACGTGCAAGCACGATCTGCAGATACTGAACGCCAGTGGCAATGCCTCACGCGTCTCCAGCGTGCGAGGCCAGATGGACCACCGCGATGGCCCCCTGCGCCATTACAAAAGCACTAAATATGGCAGGCGCCGCGGTGGCAGAGGGGCATGCTGTGAGGTCAACTGCTCAGGTAGAGGAACGCGTGCTACTTTAGCCATTCTGGTGGCTAGAGGTATCAAAAGCAAAAAAAACAAAACAAAAACAGCAGTTCGGGCGCAAACCGGTTTGACGGTACCGTCCAATTACGTGAAAGCAACCTTTAAATGTAAATACAAGCCCCCACCACCACCCCCGAATCCTGGAGCAAGTGAATAGAAAAGTGCAAAACAAAGCCACATGCAGCCTTTTGTGAGCAGCTACTGTAGTGATTGGCCCAGGCAGCGCTACAGTGAACTCTCTCCCTGGGGGGGTCGGGAAAACGGGGTTTAGGGGGCGGGTAGAGGGGGGACTCCCTGCTTCATTTTACCTTTTGAGATGCTGCTCCAGCTCCCAGAACAAAAGCTTCATTGCCATCTCGTCATGGCCTTTCACTCGTATGGCGTGCACTCTCATGGAGTCATCCGTCAGGAGGAACATGTACATCCAAAAGTAGTGGAGCACTGCTCTCTCCCGGCCTTCTTTTGTTTTCCTGACTGCCCCCTGGCTTCTTGCAAAATTCCGCGCGGCGCTCCGGCTCACCCCCACTCCCTTATAGACGTGCTAAAGAGAGCAGCTGCATGGGGGATCAGACGTAGCATGCTAGGCTGCGGTCTTCGCGCGCGCGTGTGCGTCCTCCCCGGCTTCCCCTCTGTCATCCATTTGTGTTTGAATGGCCGACTGGTGGGTGAATTACTGAGCGGAGATAGCGGCCGGGCGGGCGGTGACGCGCGATCATGTGACGCCGGGGAGTTACATAAACCATCAACAGAGATTAGCATGTGGCCCAGTGATTTCCACGCTGTTACACCATGCACCTTCTGCCTAAACCAGACCACACAACAAAAACACAACGCGCGGCCTCCGTTCCTCAACATCGCCAAGTGTCCTGCCCCAAACAACCACGGAAATTTGGTTTATCATTTGCAGATCAAATAATTACCGTGAATAATTATATGCAGAAAGTAAGAAGCACTTTACATTTCTTTTCCACCCAGTATAGGTTCTATTTTTTAGTTTATATAATTGAATTGTCAACATATTCTTAAATCTGCTCATGCTGGGTCAATTTCTTTTTAATATTGTGATATGAATACATAAATATATTGTTCTATTTGTTAAATTCGGCACTTCCTTCCTGTATCTGACATTTATCTGCACTGAAATGGAGCATCTGTGACCATGACCATCCAGTTTCCTCCGGCATGAATTATGTATTTCTGATCCTGAATCGGTTCCTTTTACCGACAGGCACACAATCAGAATCATGTAGATGTATGAACACTTCACAGGAAATTAGGCCACAGAATTATGCCGACGCGCTGAAACATCAGATATAAATATCTAAACGTGCCCCGCGGCGGTTTTGGACTGGAGGACGCTGGCCGACGCAAAGCTGCAGATGACAGAGGATGTACTTTTCGGTTCTTGTCGGAACCAGCGAGCGGCTCCCAGCTGCCGGCGTTTCTGGTCCTTTTGTCAGAACTGCAAAAAGTGCCCCGGACTTCCGAGCCTCGCCGCGTTGGCCGGCCGCTCTCAAACAGCGAGTCGAGATGCTTTCGTCCGCCCTGCGGATTTGTATGCATGACAGACGAGAGCGGCGGTGCCTCGGGGTCTTATCTTGTCATTTCTCGCTGAAAGGCTGCCTTAAGGTGGCTCAGGGCAGAGACAAACCTTGGCAGAGGCGAAACACAACTGACGCTCCGCAGAGCCTCCGACAGCCGGCAAAGAAACAACAGGTATGGGAAGTGCACAATGCCGGGGGGATTTGACTTGTCCCAACAGCGGTGAGGTGCAGGGGGGGTGGGGGGGATCGGTGTCACATGACTCCCGGGTGGAACGGACATTTCTCTGGCACTATGCGGTTGGTGGCCCAAGAACGACCGGGACTCAGCGTGACGATGCGGTGGGCGGGCCTGACGGAGGGCAATACTATTCAAACCTTACACTGTCAAGTGTGGAATTTATGCTTGTTTCCCGTCTTTAATCGGGAGGTGTGGCAGTGTCATTGCTGCACAAATGCTATATACTTTTTGCCTGCTGCCTTCGGTTCGATTTAGTGACTCGTTTTCTCAGCTTGAACCGCGGTTTGGTCGCGCATGTCAAACTCACGAGGAGCACTTGAACGCAGCATAACCTCTCACACGTGTTAATGGCGGACAAACCTGAACTAGCAGAACCTCCAGCGGCTCTTCGGTCGTCCATATGGAGGCATTTTGGATTTCCAGTTGAGGCTACAGAGACTGGCGGTCGCGTTGCTATCAAGACGCAAGTTATTTGTCGTTTGTGTTCAGGGAAACCACCTGTGGGGGCGAGGGGGTGACGCCTCAAACATGCTAGCGCATATGAAGAGATATGACGCCGACAGAGCCCTCGCTCAGCCCGGCGCAGCAGCGACGAGCCCACGACAACAGCCAGATCTTCACGAAGCCTTCAAAATGAAACTCGGTCCGAAATCAGAGCGAGCAAACGCAACTACCAACGCTTTCGGGGTTTTCATGGCGTTGGACATGCGTCCCTTTTCTGTTGCTGAAAACCACAGATTCAAGCGACTGTTAAATAACTGAACCGAAGTTTGAACCAAACTGCAACTTACAAACCCAAAGTCGAACCGAACCGCAGGTACGGTGAACCGTTACACCCCTACCTCTCTCAGGGTTTATTCCGCGATATTTCAGCTTTTTTTCCTTTCGAGATTCCGGCATCTGGTAATTGCAAATGCTCCAAGCAACAAGCATGAGGGAACACACCTCTAGCTACCAACACAAACTCTTCTAACGCCACCGTCCACCATTGCTTCTTATTCTCTGTGCCCCTTACTGAAACTTTGGAAATTGTTGTTTTTTTTTTTTCATTTGATTTCTGGATAAACCTGCAGGTGAGAAAGAGGTCACCGGCATGTGGTTGGGTTGCTAAACGGTTTCATGTTAAAGTTGCAACATTATTATTGGTTTCCTCGTTAAAGGTGGTCAGTGGTTTCAAAAGACATTAACCAAAAACTGCATTTTTTTTTAATCTTTCTGACTCAACTATGGGATCCACACTCCTTGTGTGGAGGAGTCGGCGCACGCATCCATTAGCAGGTTCATCATGTCGGTGCGTGTAACACACTCTGAACTACAAAAGCCACACACTTCCACTGCAAACACCAACAAACTATTGAATGACTCAAAATAGAGTTTAGAGTAAAGAGAAAAAATAACTCCTGTCAAGCACAGAAGCCAAAACATGATGGAAATGTGGATTTCCAAAATAATGACTGCAGAGTTAAAACAAAAAGCGAAAAACAAACAAACAAACAAACAAAAAAGCAAATAGCGTGATGGCTTCTTTAATGCAGTTGCAACTAATCAATCGACCCGGCCCATCTATCAGTCACGATGCTGTAAGTGCTGCGTATGTCTTTTTTTTTTTTTTTAATTCCTGGTTTAATTCCCACGTTTTTTATTGGCAAACTGACTTTCACTCTCGGGAAGACCAACCGCAGTCACATCTGCTGCGTTTCTGCGGAAATGCAATCTCTGAAAGTTAATATAAAAAAAAAAAGAGCCCTGGCATGTCCCAGCGATGGGGGGGAGAAAAAAAAAAAGAAAAAAAAAAAAGAGGCCTATTGAATTGCTGAATTGTAAAGGCTTTTGGCTGAGCTGTAGTTTGATAGTTTAGAGTGCACACAGACTTTACCAGTAAGCCCTGGCAGTGGTTTTCCATAGTCACAGCCTGACTATGGAGAATGAGAGAGAGCTACTGAGCGAGTCGGTCAGAGAGGCAGGGAGGAATGATGAGTGGCCACATTGGCCTCTAAGAGAGGGAGGTGCCATTGGAGCAATCGGGCTGAACGCAGCAAGTCCTTAGTCCTCGCTGTGAGCCGAATTCATGCACACCGAGGGGGAGAGTCAGCGGGGGAGACGCAGGGCCAGAGACAAAGCGCCGTGGAAAGACCTTGATCCATCGCCTCGGCGTTCGCGCCGCGGCAAAGCAGGAGAGGAGCGCGGAGAGGAGGTGACGCGCAGGCGGGGAAAAGTTTGGAAGGCCGATCAGTCCGTGCGGGCTTCTTTTGTGGTGGGGGGCTTCAAATGAAAGCTGCCGTTCGCCGTCGGCACAAAAACCGAGCGTTCACGTGACGGCGGCTCTGTGGCGTGACGGCGGCTCTGTGGCGTGACCGCCGGCGCAATGCCGCCAGATTCTGTTGGCAAGACGATGAGAGCAAAGGCGCCGAGCGGCCATAACATTACGACCACCGCGTGTTCACCATATTCCTCCCTAGCATTCTGTCATCCTAACACATATGAGTGGGATGACTCATCAGAATCAGAAATACTTTACTGATCCCGGGGTAATTAAAACCATCACTGCTGCTCCTACAAGTATTACTACTGCTTCTACTACAAGTACTACAACTGATACTTTTACAAGTACTACCACTGCAGCTGCTACTACAAGTACAACTGCTGCTACTGCCAATAGTACTGCTGCTGCAACTACAAGTACTACAACTGCTACTACAACTGCTACTACAAGAAGTGCTACTAATGCAACTGCTGCGGCTACTACTCCTTAGTAGTACTAGCGAAACTCCCGCGACTACGACTTCAAGTACTACTACTACTGCTGCTACTGCTACAAGTACTACACACTAATGGGTAAGAGTGGGATGACCAAAATATTAGGGACCCCTCCCAGTGTGACCCAGTACAGCCCAACAGCGTCACAAACTACAGTCCCAATAACAATCAAACATGTCAACACCTCTCTCACACACATTCAATCACAATCCAACATAAAACTCCTCCTGAAGGGAGAACTGATTGCAGGGCTGTTGTATTATACTCTATGGTGGACACGCGGTGGTCGTAATCTTATTGCTGATCGGTATATATGCATTAGCATATCAGAACTACTGAGCCATCACATGAGCACGCCACAAAATGAGTCCGCGTGAAAGCGGATGACCTCACTAGCGGTGTGTCGCAAAATGCACTCGCATCCCCAACATCCTCACAAATGAGCTCCGGCCTCTGCTGACCGCTGTGATACGCAGCACAGCTCCACTGCAAGCAGCACCTGAGTGACTCACTGAGACACCCAAGAGCCCGCTGGCGGGAAAAAGCAGCCCATTTCATAGCGGGTTCCAGCTCTCTCCCTCCATCGCGCACACAAAAGGATCCCAAAATTACGTAAGAGTGTGTGAGCAGCAGGTTTGAGTAATGTGGGGTGAAACCTGGCATTAAGAGGGATTAGCGGCCAAAGAACACACGGCGCTCCGGGTCCAGACAACGCGGGACGGAATAAAGAAGTGCGGCACGTTTCGGTGTGAAGGAGTGAATGTAGCGGTGCGTGCGCTTTTGTGGAGACGCACCTACATTTTGTTTTTTAAAAGCGGCTAACGGTTTAATTCAGGCTGGGTTTTCGTGCAGCAGCAATTTGGTCGGACAGCACATTTTTCCTTCCTCTGTGCTCAAGTCACTTGAAATATATAACTCAGTTTAAGTATATGAGACTAACGTGCAAAGGTCAAAAAAAATTGCGAACTCAAAATGAGTATTTCTAGACAGCCTGCGGTTAAATAATGGAGATTGACAGCTACATTAATACACATGCCAGGGCATCAGCACACGCAGATGGAGACTAATCCTTAAAAAAATCAGCAGCGTCCTCATGGCAGACGACTTCGCGCTTACGTCGTTGGTCTCTGCCGCTTCGCTGATCGAGACGGCGGCGGCTGGCAGATTCGTTAGACTCAGAATGACGAGACAAACGCAACAGCAACGCCGCACGTGCTGCTGACGGTATCACGCGTTTAAATATACGGCTAAAATTTCTCGATTACAAAAAAGGTTTCCAGAAGTTTAGATCCTCTCCGTCTGTGATTCACCTCTAAAAATTACAAGGGCAATTCCGGAAATACTACAAACGTTTAAGACCCACATCCCCACCTGAGGGAGTTAATTCCAGTTTGTCTGTGTTTTTTTTTGCAATGGTACTTCTCCTTTTCCGACTAGCAGAACTTCCGCCCCCTCAGCTGTACGAAACTGAACCGAGATATTCCTGATGAGTGCGCTGCCGTCATGTTTTGGTGACATCATCTGTGAGCGTGTGAAGCGGCGATGGGGAAGTGGGAGCCGCCGTGTCAAGCTCGAGGGTTTGAGCGAAGAGCAGCTCATTCCTAATTTTTTTGACACGGACATCGAGGACCGGACAAGGCCTGTGTGACGTGTCCTCCTGACTTTCTGTATGTACGGTTCCCAAACAGAACCCCATGGCCGTCAATCATGATGGCGAGCAACACCTAATTTGGTCTTTGGCCATGAAGCCAGCGGGCTGAAGGTCGGGGCGTGGCAGCACTCATCCATCTAGAGAGATCTGAAACGACGCCGCTGTCCAACTTATCTCTCGGAATATCAAGAACATCTCGACGCAGCCCGAAATTCATTAAGCGTTTCCGCACAGGCATAATTCTTCAATGCATCGTCGTGCAGAATTTATGCAACATAATTTTAAAAAATTCCAAAAGGAAAACCAACACCGTTTTACACTGGCCAAACGCTAGCCCCATTTCACTTTCTCTGCTCATCCTGCTTCTGTGTGTGACACAAGGTTACAAGTGCGGAGCGGAGGACGGAGCGGTCGCTGGATTAGCCGGTGACGCCGCCGCCGCCGCCGTCAGGGCCCTAAATCTCTGACGGCAGCAGAGCTAACATAAGCACGGCTTAGGCGCAAACGGGCAAACGCTCGTTTCCTATGCGGCTTTGCGGCCGGGTCAATACGGAAGGGATTGATCGTCAGGGCCACCGCTGCCGTCGGTGTCCACGCCACCTTCAGATGATGCAGGTCGCTCTGAAAAGCATGACAATCCTGAGGAGGAGCATCTCCCCAGGTCCTGCAGTCCCAAACTTTGAGGACACAGTTGTAGGTCATAGAACGTCAAAAGAACTAGTTATGGGTGGGACTAATTTAGTACTTTTTTTTATCCAAATCATCAAAATCCTCTTATTTAGAGGAGGAACAAACATTTTTCACTATTTGCCTTTTATAGATCAAAAAATGAATTCATTCAGTGGCGAATATTATCAACAGATGAATCAACTAAGAGCATAATGGCTAGCTGACTGGCGTCGGGCGCTGGGCTCGGTATGGATGCTCAGCACAGATAGCGTGATCATGTGTGCTCCTCACAGAGGAAGTCTTCATTGCAGCTGCAGCCGACATTTGTTTCCACAATCGGAGTTACAACAACAAAACTTCAAAAATATTCCTTTAACTGATATAAATCTTAACATTTCAACTGCGGAATATTCGGTATTTTTGTTTTAAAAATGACTTAAGCAATTAAGTGGCTGCTCGACTACCAGCAAATTATTTTCTGCCAATCACCATTTATCACCTTTAGCAACTACTGTTATATTCTAATTTACAAACAATTTCAATGTGACGTTTCTGGCTGTAAATCTGGACACTGTTATTTATTTATTTTTTTTACCTAAAATGGCAAATGAAGAAAAAGAAGAAAGAGAACAAAAAAGTTCCTTTAAACAGCAAACGCAAAATGACAAAAGCTGTTGTATGAATTTGCCAAACAGCAAAATGGAGGAGAAGTTTGCTGGAATGTGTCAAGTGATGCCTCACGTTGAGGCAGAGCGTCTACGATACACAAGTGTCTGCACTGCCATCTTCTGGTGACTAACCAGAACTCAAGGCTACAATCTTCTTATTTGCTGCACAAAAATGAACAACTGAAACTCATGAACAAAACTGCTGACTTACTCACTGATTAAGAAAATTAATCAGGCCTTTAATATCATTTACCTATGACTTCCATACATTTACACCAATCAGCCATAACATTATGACCACTGCATGTTCACCAGAGAATATAACACAACGGACCGGCAATAAATTCCCCCTCCGGGAGGAGTTTTATGCCGACTTTCTATTTAAAAAGCGGGGTGGGCATGTTTTAATGATTGTTATTGGGAGTGTAATTTGTGATGCTGTTGAACTGTACTGGGTTACACTGAGAGGTGTCCCTAAACTTTTGGCACCTAATGCATGTGAGTGGGATGACCAAAATATTAGGGACACCTATCCCAGCCCAGTGGCAACAGCATCACAAATTACTATCCCAATAACAATCATTAAAAACATGCCAACAACGCTCTCAAACATTCAATATAAACTCAGAATCTGAATAGAAATACTAATCCCAGAGGAAACTGTGGTCACAGTTGCTCCAACCCAGCATATATAGTTACATATAAAATATAAAGTTACAAGGAGGAAAGTACAGAAATACTACAAAAAAAATTCCCAAAAACTATAAGTAGAAGTCGAAAATAGAAGTAGACCCAATATGAAAAATAAGCTTGTGCTCTTATAAACAGAGCAGAAAAAAATAGAGTAAGCAAAAATAAGACATAAAAGTACCCCTTTAAAACAGATCCATTGCTGCTGGAAATTCAACATAAAACTCCTGGAGGGAGAACTGATTGCAGGGCGGTTGTATTATATTCTATGGTGAACATGCAGCGGTCATGATGTTATGGCTGATCGGCATGCGCGCGCCTGTGTTGCCAGGCTACGACCCCGCCAGATTCTGGTTGTGTGGTGCCATCTGGTGGCAGATGCAGGCGCCGACTCAAAAGGCTTCGCCGCTCGTTTAACTGTCACCGCTGAGCCTGTGCAGACCTCCTGGTGTTGAGCTAAATTCCAGTAAATTGGGGAGATTCTTACTCGCTCCACCATCACTCAAGCCGCCCCCTCCTTCCCAAACTCCTCCCCTCCCCCACCCTTCGCTGTGTCTGCTTTCGCTGAGGCCGAAACGTCTGGCAGCTTCCAACTATTTAAAGTTAACAAGGAGAGCGGCCGAGTCTCTCAAGACTGCGAGCGTGCAACCTCAGAAGTCGGGCGGCTTTCATCCCCCCGTCTCATATTAGACAGAACATGTTTGATTGGTTTGGGCCCGGCTTCTTCTTCTTCTTCTTCTGTGGTGCACAGAGAATCAATCAGGAGCCGGGCTATTTCAAGGGAGCACAGTGACAGTCGCTGCGCAAAACGAGAGACATGCCACAATTGGTCTCCCATGTAGGGAAACAGGAATTTTTTCTGTCAAGACATTCATCACATTATGAACTCATATAACAGTACGCTCAAGTCAGAGCAGAGGAGCCGTATGAAACTAATGTTACAGTATTTGTGGACATTAAAAACAGCTGAAAATCGAGCTCTTCAGAAGAACTCGGCCATTATTCAAACAGGATGCTGAGCTCCGCTGCCTCCAGTCAAGAATGAATGAGCCGAGTAAAACGGGTCTCGCAGTGGTAACACATCGGCATTCCCCCATTAGCAGACCAGCTAAAGCGAATGCAGGGTTAATGGATCGGCAAACCTATTAATTGCCACCAAACCTTAAAACGCTGTTAGGCAGCCGGGCACTGAAGCGCTAAACTCAGCAGATTATCAGAGAATTAATTCAGATTATCCACAAATTTAGATTGGGATTTAGGGTGAGTTAGGTTTTTACGTTAAAGCCCCAATCAGGAGGCGGCGGCAGTACAACATCCTACTTGCCAGGATGAGCTCGTGAAACATTGGTCTAACCGGGCAGTTCCACGCGTATACACGTCTCCATTTATGCTGCTAAAAGAAAAAAAAAAAAAAAACTCGACTGCTTTGTGATCTTCCACATGACTCATACAAGTCTCACATGACTGGTTATTGAGTCTCAGATGTTGGAACATATGACTGCATGGACCTGTGTAAACGGGTTCACTTTTAACTCTGTGGTCACACCGAATTCAACATTCTCAGAAAATAGAACGCAATCTAATTATTGCTGCCATGGACCGATGCGACGCTTGGAAAACATCCCTCAGCCGTTACCGAACTGACCAGGTTTGGGTTGCCATCAGGTTCTGATCCAGCTCATGATTGTTGCCGCCCCCCCACGCCCCCGAGCTTCACTTTCCTCAGACGAGCGAGAAAAGATGAAGGTGACGTACACAGATATCTCACACGAGGAGCGGCCGCAGCAGCTCTGGCAGAAAATAGTAAATTCATGATTAACACGGTGACTCACTGAACACGTTTCTTAGGGACCGAATACAAGGTCTTCTGCTGCTGTGGTCCATCTGCTTCAAGGCTGTTGTGTGCTCAGAGATGCTCTCCTGCTTCCTCGGCTGTAACGGCGAGTGAGTTCATTGACTAACTGTCGTCTTTCTATCAGCTGGAACCGGTCTGGCCGTTCTCCACTGACCTCTGACCTCAACAGTTCATCTCCTCCCAGAGAACTGAGCATCACTGGGTATCCCCTCTTTGTGGGACCATCCTCTGTAAACCCTAGAGATGGTTGTGTGTGAGCACCTCAGTAGATCAGCAGCCGCTGGGACACTCAGACCAGCAACCACGACGCCTTCAAAACCACTTAAACCACCCTGCTTCTCCATTCTGATGCTGGTTTGAACTTCAGCAGGTCCTCCTGACCTTCTCTACAAGCCTGAATGGGCTGAGCTGCAGCTGTGCGATTAGATGTTGGGACGTTTGCATGATCAGGCGGATGAACGGATGAACCTAATAAAGTGGTCGCCAAGCGTTAGCAAATGAGGAACATCCACATTTCAGAGCTGCAAAACAGCTTCTAGCATGAAGCTCAGAGCAGAGGCGCAAATCAAATGTAAAAGCTTCCTGCTTTGACTGTCAATTCGCAACCTTGTCACATTTCGGACTCCTCAGAAGAAATACAAAGAAGAATTTGGTCACCTGCATTGCTGAGGAAGGCTCAGAACCATTTTTTTCGGATGAGTTCACTACATTTCTCCGCATCTTATCAAACCAGGCCTGCTCTCGCCCGTCGTTCTCACTGTCTGGCAGGCCGGGAGCAACACTGTTTGGCATCGTTTGACGGCGTCTCGTCAGACCTCAGAGCTCCCGCGCCTCCCCTCGCTATCGATTTCCTCCGTGGATAAGTTGCAGCAGCAGATGCTGAAGGAAGCGGCAGGGCGAGCCGCGGGATTCTGACAAGACTGCTGCTGCAGGTTTTTAACCACCACTGCCCGCTGTCAGACTGCAGTCAGCAAAGCAGCGAGACGGAAGGATGAATCAGTGAGGTGAGCGGTGGTGGACCAGCAAAGCTGTGACAAAGTGTGTGATGACTCATCACCCAGCCGCCTGATCCCCCGGAGCTTAGCTAGATGGGAGACGTACACTTAATTTAGGAGCACCATCAAGGAACTCATTAACTAATGTCTTTCGTTCGCCTCCGGTCTTCAGATGCATTCAGAGCAACATACATTTGATTTTGCCAATTAGGCCGCTCCTGCGTTGTTGGCGTGCCATGCACTGGTCGTCCATACTGATCACTCAGTGGACCGTGGATTGAATCCAAAATGAAATTACACCAGTTAAGATCACACACACACACACACGGGCAAAATGTTTGAACACAACTTCTCTGCTTAGGTGTTTCACCAATAAAGTATGAGCCCGTTTTGATTTCATCAGGCTTTACAACTGCCAATCAAAGGTTCAGCAAATAGCTGCTAAACAAATTAACCAGTCTGTCTGGATCGAGGCCGAACACAAGACAAAAACCAAAAAGTCCAAGAACCTGAGTCCAGTCTACAAACTTTAAATTTTCACCAGCCGGGTAAAAAAAAAAAAGAAAGAAAAATGGCCACCATAAGAGTTTTGCCCACAACTGCCTGGGAGTTCATGGTGGCAGCAATAGCAGCCTGTAGGACGGGAAAATATGACTCAGAAAAGATTCAAAATCATAAGTCTGCATGTTCTCTTCTCACATTGTTCAATATACAGTAGAGGTGGGAGTCAAACTGGAGTCAAGAGTCCAAATCTTAAAACTCAACATTTCTCAACACTACAATCCCCTGAGGCAACTTCACACAGCCAGACTGAAGACAATATGGTGGACATCTGCAAGCTGCACATAAAAAAAAAAAGTTTGACGTGCTGGTTAACTCCTGATGATGTGAATTAATGTTAGCACACAGGTGAACAGGCCTGGTGTATCAGCCATATCATTAAAAAACACTGCATGTTGACCATACAATATAATGCAACAGTCCTGCAATACATTTTTTCCATCAGGAGTTTTATTTTGATTGATTCTGAGAGGTGTCTTTAATACCAAAAACCAAAATATTAGGGACCCCTCTCAGTGTAACCCAGCACAGTCCAACAGCGTCACAAACTACAGTCCCAATAACAATCATTCAAATATGTCAACACCTCTCTCACACACATTCAATCACAACTCAACATGAAACTCCTCCGATTTACTGCAGGGCCGTTGCATTATACTCCATGATAAACAAGTGGTGGCTTTAAAATTACGGCCGATTGGCGTATGCGCATGTGTGAATGTTTTGCTGAAGTCTATGTGAATCTATTTTCTTGGTCCTCAGAATTTGTCGTTTCACTTTTTTTTTTTGCATAATTTTGACATCTTTTCTGGGTATTTTTTCCCCATTTTGTTTGTTTGATGTTGCAGCATTTTTCCGTATTCGTGTTACCTCACTTTGCAGTATTTTTTTTTATTTTAGTTTTTTTTTTGCAGCGAGTGGTCAGTTCACTGCCTGAAAAACAGCAGGGGGCGGTAGAGCGCCGCTGCTGACAAAGACGGAAGCAGAAGACCACGTTTGGGCGCTACTGTGAGAGCAACCAAAGGAAATGTTACCCGGGGAGCCACAAATTCATTCAGCTCACTTTGCGAAAGTGGCTCAGGGATTTTTAAATAAAGACACAAGCATACGAGAATGGACTTTAAGGTTAGGAGAGCATGTGTTTCCTTTTTTTTTTTTTTTTTGAAAGTTGAACATATAAACATCTCCTTCTACGAAACTCGCCCCTGTCGTTTAACTGCAGCAGCCGGCTTCTTCTCGACAACTGAAAAAGGGGAAAGGGATTTCAACAATCTAAAAAGGGGTTAACTTCACCCACCCCCTCCCTTTCTCATTCAGCCACAGAGCATTGAGAGGGGGGGATTAGCTCGCACAAAGCGAGAGTGAAAGAATATCAAAACCTACGGGAAAAGACACTCACTCGCCAGAGCTCCCGCGAGAGGCTGGAACTCTCATCAGACGCCACCGACCTGGGCCGCGCAGGTGAATGAGCCTCGGCAGCCGAATGACCACTGTTGGTTTGGTATCTGGGCGAGAAGTCTCCGCTGTAAGGTGTGCTGGCGAGATGTGGAAACAGCCGCCATGCTACGCTAAGCTAGCTATCCCAACTCCAGATATTGACCCTCACATCTTCTGAAAGCAAATCGAGAACCCTCCCACCCAAAAAAAAAAAATCTGAGTTGCTTCTTTAAATGCTTTCCCTGAACAAAAGAGATTCGAAATGGATTATTAACACTTTTTTTTTTAGCTGTGCTTTTGAGCACAAGTTAATGCCGGGACAGGATTCTGTGCAGTGCGTTGGCTCTACAGCTGAGCCACTAATAGTAAAATAATGGACCGGGAGAAAAATCAATCAGCACGCTGTGATGGTAAGCCATTAAATATCTAAGTGATTCTTCAAGCAAAAAAAAAAAAAAAAAAAAAAAAAATAGAATAAAAATAAAGCCAAAATATGATGTGCCTCCAAGTCCTTCAGATGGGAATTCACCGGAATTCACCAAATACCCTGCAGGCACCACCTAAGATTTTGAGGGACATTTCTTGGACAGTTTTTGACAATTAAAATAGAAAGTGTGTCGTGTCATGGTTGGTGCTTACATCTTTGGATGCCCTTGGCAAGTCATTCACTGCATGCTGTGTGTGTGTGTGTGTCTGTGTGTGCGTGTGCGTGTGTGCGTGCGTGTGTGCGTGCGTGTGTGCGCGAGTGATTCCTGGAGCTGACTGGACAGTGTTCTAGCCACAGGAATGCCGGCCATGATTCAGCACATTGCCAGCATGTTTAGAGGAATGACAGCGGCAACCCGCTAAAGCCGCATGTGTGGCTGAAAAAAATCAGACCACGCGAGGAATTACCGCCCAACAATCTACACAAATACTGACCCAATTAGCGATACAATCTCGATTCGGGCCTGTTCAATTTCACGTGGCTAAAATTCCGCTAACTTTTCACCGAACTGTGCGTGTTACTCGACAGTCGCAAAAAAGGGGAGCTGACGGATTCTTGCATCATGACAGGTTGTACTGATGTTAATCAATGACAGATCAATTGGTGTGTATTAACCAACATTATGACCACTGCATGTTAGGGTAAATCAATAATTGCCCCCTGAGGATAGATGAAACTCTCCCTTCAGGGGGAGTTTTATGTTGAATTTTGATTTAATGTGTCACAGAGGTGTTGACATGTTTGAATGATTGTTATTGGGACTGTAATTTGTGACGCTGTTGAACTGTACTGGGTTACACTGAGAGGGGTCCCTAATATTTTGCTCACCCTAATGCATACAAGTAGCTACCAGCATGCTAGCTACTTTTAGGTTACATCCCATCTACCTACTCTCATGGATGTGAGTGGGATGACCCACTAATCATTCAAATATGTCAACACCTCTCTCAACCACGTTCAAACAAAACCTAACATAAAACTCTTCTTGAAATGAGAATTGATTGCAGGGCTGTTGTATTATACTCTATGGTGGACATGCGGCGGTCGTAATGTTATGGCTGATCGTTGTATTAACTTTTTCATGAGCCTTTGCGCATCCACCATCCCACTGAGCTCTCCACAGTTACACCGGGAGAGGCGGCCCCCTCAGCTGCCACTTCACCGGCCCCGAATCCATCTTTTGCCAAGATGACTAACCATATGAATATTCACGTTCGCGCTCTCAAAATATCTCTTCGCAGTGTGGGAACAGAGTCTTTCGAGGAGCCGCTTAAAACTTTTGATAGGCAACATGCGCCGCGCAGACCCAAGTGTTTCTCAAACGCCGACATATCAGACGTCTATCTAAAAACGCCAGCGCTGCTTTGAAGAAGAGTTTGGATTGAATGGATTTGCCGTCATGTTGCCCTCTGACGTCTATGGTTTCTAATGTGAAAATGTGATTTCACTTGAACCTTGCAGCCTTCAGTCTGAGGTTACTCCAAGTTTACTAATGAGCTGTAAAGAAAGGCTCATATAGCCCGAAGGCTAACCCAGATGACATGGAGATAAAATTGGACTCTACAAGTTTCTTTTAGTGTGCGTATACCTTAAATTTGTTCTTACATGTTAGTCATTTATGGAGTTGAATTTTCTGAGGCGGCAGATTATCAAATTAGCAGAATGAAATGAAAAAAAACAGACGGAAGAGATCAGCAATACTCAGCCCATAATGATCACCGGAACATTTGCCCAGTCGCTAGATGCACCGCCAATCGATTCACAAATGTCAAAAAAAAAAAAAAAAGATTTTCTAAATGTTAAATGATAATATAATCTTGGAGGAATGCAAAAGGCGGAAATTGGAAGTGTGGCGCCCAGCCAACCGATGGCATGAACACAACAGAGACACGACACACTGGGGCGGGAAATCCGAGCGGCGCCCTCTGCAGTAGAAGCTGGCACATGGAAGCACTCGGGCTTCCATGAAGCCGAAGGGAAAAAGTATCAGGACACGAGCCACAACATGACGGTTTATATCGAACTCAACTCACATATGATGGAAAGGCCACAGGCATGAGGAACCATGTTACACGTTTCCACCCGGAGGAGGAAGAAAAACACCCGCTTGTAGCTGCTGCCAGCCAGAGGACCATCGAGCGAGCCACATCGAAGCTTCCACCCGACTTGGGAAGGGGCGGAGCCAATCACAAACGCTATTGCTGCCGTCACTGGCGAGGACGAGCATCCATGTGCACTGGTTGAGAACCAGGATACAACGTCCCACCTGGAAGACACTTCACTTCACTTCACGATCCGACACTCTACAACCAGACCAGAACCCGTGTCATGGAACCACTGAAGAGCGCTGGTAGGAGAGCTGGAACACGTGATGACGGCCCATCGCACAGGGAGGAAGAAGGAAATCATACTCAAGATCATCAGCAATTGTTTCATCGTCGCAGCCCTCTGAATCGGAATGCGAGGTGTCCAGAGATCCCCACATCTACGCCAGTCTACAAAAGGAACCACATGGAACGAGGCCTTTGCTTTTTGCATCCCCTCCAGCGGAACCGCTAACAGCCGCGTTGAAACACAGTGCAACGAAAGATCGAGCGCAGTTACTTTCAGCCAACAAAGTGGCGACACGACAGGCGGGCGAACCTTATTGGTTTATTCCTTAGCTGGTTTATGTTTTTGTGCGTCATCAGCGTAGCAAACGTAGCACTGCAACTCAATTAACCCTAACAAAAAAGAAGTGATGTGCATCTTATTAATTACTGATGATTTTAAATCAACCTTTGGTAAGAGACTGCAGGAAATTTGCAACCCTAACAGGCCGTGCAGTCTACCGTGACTATAACACACAAGTTACTTTGCAAAGCAAAAGCAACATGCAAATTCCTACAACCAAAGTCACCTTGATGCAATTTCCGACTGGACAATTAGTGCCACCCACTGTGTCTCTGAATGACCCGACTCCTAAAACTAATACAGCTGAAATTAATTCAAACAAGCGTTTCTTCAAAACTGTCTACTGCCCCTTTGTTTCTGGATGTTTTGGGCATCGCGTTGGGCTCTTGTGCTCAACAGAGGTCTAGGAACACAAAAATGGGGGGGAAAAAGAAAATGATTCCTTTTTTCTTTGTCGCAGCGGATGAGTAATGGCAATCATGAGCCCACAGATGGTGACGATCAAACGGGGCTGAAGCAGGCTCTCACCTACGGGAGTCTGCTTTTTCAACGAGGTTACAATGGCGCTGTGTGTTTGTGTGTGTGTGTGTGTGTGTGTGTGTGTGTGCGCGTGCGTGCGCACATTTATTTGAGAGATTTTTCTACAGAGATCAT
>CAAKHG010018034.1:0-11320 GCA_901007715.1 Dactylopterus volitans
TTGTTGTTGTTGTTGTTGTTGTGTTGAGCGGCACAGAAGACGACTACGTAATGAGAGCCGGGCACCAGACAGTTGGCTGCATCTGATGAAGGTCCTTAACTAAAGACTAATCTAGATTAATGGACTGGGTGAAGTCGCCATCTCCTTACGGATTACCGGAGCATGGGTGTGCGTGTGTGCGTGCGTGTGCGTGCGTGAGCGTGCGTGCGTGCGTGCGTGCGCGTGACGGGGGCAGAGATAAAAGACTTGCGTAGAAGCTCGCATCTCCGCCGTCCTTCAAGCCGCCACATAGAAACACATGTCACTCCCACTCATCCGCGCCAGCCTCGTCAATCCCGTCTCGCATCAACATTCTGATACAATCTCCCCCCTCCGCTCCGTTTCACCTTCCGCAGACACCGAGAGGAAGACTGACGGGAAACAGATGATGATAGATGAAGAGATGGAGATAAAGAAGGGGGGGGGGCACGGGTTTGGGAGCAGGGAAGGAAAGAGTGAGGCGGGTAGTTCATTTTCCTTGAACGTTTGACCCGCCGTCCAAATTCCGTTCACGTGATTCGAGCGCGGTTATCGGAAACGAGAGGCCCCGGTGATGAAGATCGGGGTGTAGCTCGTTTTCTCCTCTTCGAGGCCATGACAGTTCCAGAAGTGACGCTGGAGTAGGGGGTGGGGGGGGGGGGGGCGTGACGGCCCAAAAGCCTCCACGCTCCATTTTTATTTTTAGGAATCGGTAATATCAGCATGCATCACATCCGGACGACCGCGCGTGCGATGACGCCGCTCCCGCGCACGGTCCGCTCCAAACGCAGAGGCGCGTGACGAAGGGACGGCAGGACAACACCATAAAAATAAAATACATTTAAAAAAAATAAATAAATAAAAAAGTAGGCAGAGAGGACAGAGAGAACTGGCAGGGAAGGATGCGATGGATTTTTTTTTTTTTTTTTCTTCTTCACGACACCTGCCTCTCCACACCAAGCGAATATGGCAAGGGTGTGAGGGGGAGTGCGGGCTTTCCAAATGAGTGGCGAAGTGTGCATTCGCCTCCTGTGGCCCCGCTCGTTCTTCAGGAGGGGGAGGGGTGAGAGGGCTCCACTTCGCTACTCTAAAAAAGCATCGCTGCTTTTGGTACCAGCCAGATGTTACCTTTCATGTGTTAATAAGATTCTGCATTAAGAGTCTGATTTTCACTTTTTTTTTTTTTTTTTTTGTTCTTTCTCGCCGTCTCGACAATGCAAAAACAACAACGATGCACGCTTCAGGTGGAGATCATGTGTGTCTGAGGGAGATAAAGGGCGCGCGTGTGTGTGTGTGTGTGTGTGGGCGACTGTTCGTCTGTTGCATACAGAAAGAGGCACTTCACACCTGATCCCACCAGGGTGCTGTTGCTGGTGTGCAACGAGAGTGTGTGTATGTGTGTGTGTGTTTGTGTGTGGGGGGGAGGGAGGGGTGTGTGTGTTTCCCAGTCAGTTGGGGGTCCAACAGGTCCAGAGGCAGAACAGAAGCCCATCGGATGCATCTAGGTGCCCTCTGTCTTATCTACTGCGCGGCTGCGACCAACGATTCATTATCGCTTTGCCGTCTCTTCAATCAGCCGCTTCGCCTCCAAGTTGCAAAAATTATTATTTTTTTGTTGTTTTTTTTTTGTTAAGAGCAGGAGTCCGTAACCGTACAGATACCAAATTAAATGAGAAGAATTTTATGAATCGTCATTTGCTTGACGAATGACGATTCATCTGTGAGAGCTGTTCCACCCACACACACACACACACCCACACACCCACACACACACACACACACACACACACACACACACACACACACACACACAAAAACGTTGTCTGTGGAGCAACTGAGCGTTCCAGCAGCTTGCGACTGTATGACTTTCGACTGGAGGACCTGCTGCCATGCAAGTTGGCAGACTTGGCGCGAATCTGGCAATTCCGATTTGGGCTGTGTTCAGAAAAATGAACATGAGACGGAATATTTTGGTGGGTCTCCCTCTTTGTGTAGGGGCCGAGGGTGGGGAGGGGGGAGAAAGATGGCTTTTTCATGACTTTTGGCATCTCTCTATCCCCATTATTCTACTTCATGGATCTGTCCCATTGGCGTCGTCTCGCCTCCTCCTCCCGCTTCCCGTCTATTTAGCTCACATTCATCTCTGCCGCATCCAGCCACAATGCCACCCCGACGCCCCCCCCATCCCCTTGCACCTGTTTACCCTGCTCACCCTCTGCTCCTGCATCCCGCTGGGTGATTGTGTGTCTTTTCTCTTTCTTTGCTGGGGATGAGCGGAATGAATCTATGGGCGGCGAGGGAGTTCTCTAGTTACCCATCAGCTTTGAAACCTCAGTGTGTCCAGAAGGCAGAGAGAGAGAGAGAGAGAGAGAGAGAGAGAGAGAGAGAGCAACAAAGGGAAAAAGAATAAGATAACAAAAAAAAAGAGGGGAAGAAGGGAGGAAGAGCCAAGCGGGGAGGATGGGTGATCCGACGCATTCTGATTAGCAGCCTCTGCAGCATACATGCTTCCGTGAGCTCCGATCTCCCATCTACACTGTATGTTCGGCGGCGACCAGATTACGTGCTTCCTGTGAATTCACTAAGCTCCACGAGAAGCCACCTGGGGGCAAAGCGGAACGCGCGAAGCCAACTCACCATAAGCAAGCGAGGGGAGAAAAGGAAGGTATTACTCGGCGGGGACAAAGTGAGTGGAGATAGTGAGGCTATAACGTCCATAGGCTACAGTCCGAGGATATGGAGTTTTCCATTAAAACAAGAGGCAGAATGGCGCGCAGGCACACGGCGCATGTTGTGCCATGGCAGTAAGGTTTAGCGTTGTCTGAAAGAGCGGAACAAAGTTGCAACTGACACGCCTCAGCTCGGTTTCTGAGCCCACGGAGGCCGAGTCGAGGTCTGTTGGTCTAAAATGGACTTAATCAACGGCGCCTATCTTTGAAACACGCCTCATTTTTGTGAGCGTCAAGCGCTGGACTTGAGCTCGAAGGGATGGAATGGTGAGCGGTTTCGCGTGGAGCGCAAACTTTGGCCGCCGTCCGTGATTGACATGTGAAGAGAAAAGCAAACGTTTGCCCCTCGCCCGGGACCCACCCTCACGTGAAGTTTCATGAAAATTGGCCGGGTAGTTGTCGTGTGATCCCACTGACAGAAGGTGAATCAGATAGCAGAGCCCAATGTTAAAAATAAATAAAATGAATTAAGGCAGCAATTAAGCCCCCTAAACTTTGAATTATCAGCCCAAAAGTTTACTGGGTTCTTCTTTAAGGAACGCCCATACCGAGTGTTACTGTAGAAACTTAAATAATAATAGAGTAACAGCAAATTAAGTTAAAAGTGTTTCTTACTACAGCAATACAACGTATAATAATTAATAATGCTGAATGATTGTTTTGTTCTTAGGAGCGCTTTCTGGATGAAGAAACTGGCCTAGTAGGTTAATCTGTCAAAAAATGGGTTGAATTCATATTTTAATGCATAAAATTGAGATTATTGTATTGTTTTTGTAATGCCTTTTCAGGGCCTGTGGAAAATGTTTAGATCTATTCATGAGGTGTGTCAACCACTTTAGTGAGCGCTTGTTCTGATTTGTGTTGCAGTATCTTTGAATTTGATTTCATATATAATATGCCCGACGTTATCCAACGTTATCATCGGAGTGACAATGACATTTCAGCTATTGTGGACAAAAAAAAAAAGGAAATTGTGACTGGGATTTCAACATAATCCTCTTTTTATACTTTTTTGTGTGTGTGTGTGTGTGTGTGTGTGTGTGTGTGCGGCACAATGACCACACAATATGTTCCTGTTATTATTTAGCCATTACTGCAACACTATAACATAGTGATTCAGAAATAAAAGTCTTGGAAATAATGCCTGGCAACGGCAGTGCAGCGGGCCATGATGACTGAGCAACAATTACTAGGAAGACAATCCCTTAAAATCCCGTGATTTCCAGTGCCCTTCAATCTTACGGCACTAAGCTACCATTAACTCACAAAGGATTTGCTGCGTTTGGTGTCGGCCTAATACACTGTACTGCTGTTGCTCCTCAAAGCTGACCTGTACCGTCAGTCATCCGGCCGTATATACCCTCACAATGTGCCCTGGGAGAATGGATGCGTGGACGTTTGATCACTTACTCAAGAACGCGGCAGAGCAGGAGATTAAGGGGGAGGGAAAAAAAAAAAAGAAAACAATAAACCTTGCGCTGCGGAATGACCTTACCGCAACAATCCAAAGTAAACCGCGAGCCGCCATATCTTTTCTACTGCATAATCAGTGTGCTCTAAAGAGACACATCAAAAGACTTCTCGAAACACTGCTAAGCTGTGTGTAATTATGAGCGGAAGCTGACAGAGGAGAGAAAAGACGAAAACCAAACACGGCTAGATAAAGCTGGATTACAGCGGAGTTGAGGACTTCCATCACCGCCGCGCTCACGCGCTCGGGCCGACTCCGAGCTCGGGCCGGGACGCAAGGCGATAGGCATCTGCGTTACGAGCGTTAGCAGCGGCAACAGGAAAAGGCATTCAATGCCGGCTATTCATCTAAATTCGCTTGAATGCAGCCAGCCATGGAAGCGCTTCGCAGACGCGCCGAGTTTGGTCGCATGGAAAACAGCGCGAGTCTGCTGAGGCCCCGGCTCGCGTGCGGGCTATTGCCGGCGTGTGCTGAGAATAACGTGCCAGCACTCGATCGCTTAGCAGGTGTGTCGTAGCAGTGCGGTGGCACCAGCCATATTGGAGACCAGTCCTTTACACGACTTCTCCCATTTATTTATGCAAATGTTAATGCCAACAGTTTGTGTTTTTTTTTTTCTTTTGCCAGTGTTGCATCATCGTTCAAAGATTTTCATTAAAACCTCTAGGTCGTTAAATATATATACCGACCTAAGCCTGTGTGACGTGTTTGGAGGAGAACTACTTAAGTAGCGTCGCACTGGACTCTAATAGTTAGCTATACTTATATAAGCAGGTGTGTCGTAGTACATTCGGGATTCTTATTTTGACTTTTTCTGCTAATTCGGTCAAATGCTAATGCTACCGGTTTGTATTTCGCCGTCGTTGTTGCGTCATCGTTCAAAGAAGGGTGGTTAAATACGAGTGTGTTTCTCCTGGTTTTCATTAAAACCTCCAAGTCATTAAATATATACGACCAAAGCCTGTGTGACGTGTTAAGTAGTGTCACTCTGGACGCTAATAGTCAGCGATACTTATATTAGCAGGTGTGTCGTCGTAGCATGGTGGCACCGACGCCATTCGGGATTCTTATTTTGACTTTTTCTGCTAATCCGGGCAAATGTTGCATTATCGTTTAAAGAAGGGTGGTTCAATTCAAGTGTGTTTCTCCTGGTTTTCATTAAAAAAAATACCACATCATCTATTGAGTGACTTAGGAAAGTCATTTTTTTTTAAATTGTGGAACAGTTTTCAACCCCACGCAGCGGCCTTACCGCACTGAGCTCCCTTGTTTTTATCTGTACTGTAGGACCCCCACTCTCCCGTGGAGCTCCTTCGTCACAAAAGTGAGTCACAAACACTGAGTCAAGACACGGAGAGGTCCATGCCACAGTGACTAATATCGCCTCGGGGAGCAACGTTGTATTACACGACACGACGGACTGTCACTAGTTTGTTTGCACTGTTACAAATGATCCCTTACAGAGGAAAGTTTCACCACTGGGGAGATGATCCTGTAATTCAACTAGGCTGGATATGTAGGAGAATAGTATGGGTTTGTTCTTTTCTTTTTTCTTTTTTTTAAATTGGTGCTACAAGATCCGAGATAACAGAAAAATGGGGCTGAATACACGGCGGTAACACTCTGGGGCTTGTTGTCTTCCAAGGACATTCCAACTTTCTAAAAATCCAATCAGAGTTCCCTGTCAGTATAAATCAAAACAGCCCGTATAAAGTGTTTGGGGGCGAAAACTACTTACGTCGTGTCGCACCGGAATCTGATAGTCAAGAATACTTATATGAGGCGGAATGCAGGGATGACGGCGCATGGAGGAAGAAGGAGGCCAGTGGAGCAGGCGGTGAGGCGCTGGGTAATGAAGCCACCGCATTGCGCCGTCGGAACATGGCATTGATGCGTTGCGCTGAACTCAAAGGGGGCCGGATTCTTTCGGAGCAAGGTTGTGAATTTTGAGGGGCGAAGGCGGCGGCTTTTATGCACGGAGACGTAATCTCACTGCGGAGATCTCGAGAGACGAGCGGACGGGACAACCGCGGACGCCTGAGCGGAGTAACGGCGATAGCAGTGTTTTTGATATTAGCGTGGCAGCGCTGCAGTGTGAAGTCATAGAAGGGAATTTTTATGAGGCCTGTAAAAGTTTGACTCGTAAAAAGTTGAGTTCATAAGCTCTTTTATCGCAGTTTGGTGTCCTGCGGTGCCGAGAGTTTAGACTAATGTCAGCAGCTCCGGGGGCTTCTGCTGTGCTGTCATCCTGCGTTTGTTAGTGTCTGTTGGATGGAGAGTTTAGGAGTTTGACATGTCCATTACGCTAATTACGGCGACTGTCGGGGCAGTGAGGAACTGGCAGTTGGTTTCCCAGTTATGAGGATTGCAGTCAGTTTTGGACATATTCAGGGGCTTTTGGGGGTTATGCGGACGTGGTCTGGTCAGCGCGCGGCCAATTGTCTCGCGGGCAGACCGTCGGTGGAGTGAGGACGTGCAATCTGTAGTTTTAGCGAGCCAGCAAAAGTCCGCAAAGCGATGGGGGGTCTGGATGCGGACAACGTGGAGGGTGTTTTGGACGCTGTTCATCTGCATACACCACCCAAATTATCGCTATAAAAATCTGGTAGAAAGTTTTCCTTTAAAATTGCGGGGTGAACACACGTCGCCAGAGAGCACCAAACATTAGTCATTCATCTAACCGTCTTATTCCTGCACCATGAACGTTGATATTTTCCAATAGATAGCACCCGCTCTCGAGAGGCCTCTCCAAAATATGCAGGAACCTGGCCGCAGGGATTTGCTCCTATTCAGTCACAAGAGCATTAGCGAAACTGCACGATGATGCTCCGTGACACGAGCTGGCTTGCAGTTGACGTTCTAGGTGTTGAGCAGGGTTGAGGTCAGGGTTCCGTGTGGGCAACCTGCTCGCCACACACAAGAGAAAAGTATCAGGGGGGAAACTGCTGTGTTTTTTTCCCCCCTAAATTATTGCTGCATATTTAGAGGGATGCTTTTATTGCTCTCATTGTCTGCCGTGTCTAGAATTCCCTTAGGTAGAACTAAGAGTCCGGGAAGAACAACCCCGAACCAAAAATTCATAACGTGGCATATGAGGTGATCTGTTCGCTGATTCTATTTGTTCTGAGCCGCTAATTAAAA
This sequence comes from Dactylopterus volitans, assembly GCA_901007715.1. Lineage (NCBI taxonomy): Eukaryota > Metazoa > Chordata > Actinopteri > Syngnathiformes > Dactylopteridae > Dactylopterus > Dactylopterus volitans. The sequence continues at coordinate 7,360 of CAAKHG010018034.1, forward strand.
AAAAAGAAAAGAAAAAAAAAAGCTCATGAAAGCTTAAGTAATATAAATGAAATAAAGCAGATATTTTAAAGGCTAAACAATACCCCGCCTTGAATGCTTAAACGAGGAGAGGCTGGTGAGGTCGCTGTTGCTAATTGACATGTGCGACCATATTTCCGGTGTTTAATCATTTCAGCGGTTTTTGTGATGCGGGTGGCATTAATGATCCCCCCCCTCCCCCCACTTCCATGGAGCAGAGGTGATAAAGGAAAATCAGCGTGGCACAAAGTTATGGCGAACATTCAATCCCCGGGTGAATCGCGGCATAGAGGAAAATTTCCACCTTTGAAGATTTTACCTCTGGCAACGAGGAGTTCAATTAGGCAACTGCCACTCACAGAGCTGCTGACTCATATACCATTTAAAGCCATTCAAGTGATGGGGACCCGTTTTTTTTTTTTTTTTTTTTAAATTCAAGGTGCATCGTATTTAAGGAGAACATATAAATTCTTTTTGTTATTAGTATTTCATTATAATGTTTTGCTGCTTTTTACCGCACTCATCTGGGTCGACCTTGGTAGCACCCAGTTGAATTAACAAAGAGAATCTCGCCGAGAAACAACCGTTCTCAACAGGCTCTCATTATGGACGGCATGCGCATCTATCCCTTGAAATAACCCAAACAGTGACCCACGGCGCCAGCGGGACCGCCGCGCGAGCTGTGCTGCCGAAACAAGGTCAGATGTGAACAAGTCGGATGTGTTTTTCCATGCACAGATGACCCTGTGAGGTCTGTTTTTGGCCTGTCCTACTGGGTAGATAATAGTGGGTCAGTTCACTTCAATAATTCGCCCCTACATTAAATTAAAAAAAAAGACCCTAAAACGGGGCAGTTGCCATGGCCTTGCGTGATGAGTCATGCTGTTTATGCAAGGCGCCAGGGGCGGGTGTTTTAGCCGCAGGTGCAGCGCGAGTGCTGCTACATTCGCCCTGGCTCAAACCCCCGCGGCTAATAAATCAGATATGTGAAGCCAGAGACAAATCATTCAGCCTGCGGAGTTGACGTGTCAAAAACCATCAAATTTAAATGAGAAGGCGATACGAAGCCAACATGACCGCATGCGTCGCGGAGTCCGCTGGTGCGGCGCGGGGGGGGGGGGGCGCTGCTGAATCACGCTTTTAACATCCGATTATTTAGAAGAAAAAAAAAAAGGGGCGGCGGTCTAACATTGGTCAAGTCTGACCTGGTTTGCAGGGAATGTAGGGTAGCGGTTTTCTCATTCGGAATATTCCTGCATGGCCAAACATGCAGACGACACCGGCGAGCGACGGACCGGGAGAGCGCGGCCGTGTCGGGGAATAGATTACGGGCCGGGAATAAACACCACACGGCCAAACGGAGCTTGGGGCAATAATTGGACAATTTATGTATTGGCTTGTTTTATACGCAACCCTGGTTCTTTCCCCCCTTTCGTCACTGGACATTCCCCTGATTTCACAGCTCAGTAAACCTAATGGCAAGAGGGTCAACAGTCATTAAGTGATTAAATTCAAACAACACAGAGAGGGAATCTTTATGGTCCGACATTATTCGGCCTGAGCCCTCATTCAAACTTAACCGTGCCCCTTTTTCCTCCTTCAGATACGTACGTAACTGTCTTGCTGACGCCGTCTTGTCTCACCCACTTGTCAGGGGCTGTGTGATGCATTGGGTCTTGCAAGAGTGAGACATTTCTTTCCTCTTTATGATAGGCTAGCTCTGAATATATGGGATGCAATGATGGCACCTAATTTCTGTTTGCCTGCCGCACTGATTTTGAAAGGTTCCCAAAGGGATTTTAATTAGGATTCCCAGGAAAATGTACATGGATGTGCATTTAACCTGCATCCTGTCTTTATGTGCGCTCAAAATATATGTTCATATGCTTTCCAAAATATCCATAAATTCCATAAAAACAAACTTCCATGCCTGGAAAGCTGAGCAGTTGCTTATAGCGGGGAAAAAATAAGTATCTCCTGCATGTTGCTAGCCATTACTGAATATACTTGTCTGTAATGTACATAACTGTAGGGTACAGATGACATAATAACTGTGGATGGTGAATAGTTGCCATGCTAAGCGTTTAATATTTAAACGCTTGCTGGGATAATATTATGAATCGTTTTGGCCAGGAAGGATGAAATTAAATTTGCCCAGCGCGCCGCTCACACGCGCTTGCTAGTGTGGAAACAAAATCTTAACTGTACTGTGTCTTTGGTTACTCCGATTACCCAACGCCCTGCATGAAGGCCTCTAACAAAATAAATAAATAATAAATCTGCGCTACACTAGACGACGAGACACCTGGCGCTGACCAATTTGTCCCATTTATAATTACGCGTCTGATGAGAACCAAACAGACATCTGCCCGCGCCGCAGAAAGCTGCCATCGCTAACCTGCCAATATGGACGTGCTGTGCCGCTCTCAGCCGGCGTTTTCAGTGACATTAATGGGCAATGTTTGTAAGGTGTCCAGCGAGGCGTGTCAATTTGTAACATCGCTGGCTTCGACCGACTGCACTGGCTTTACAAGTTTAAAATTGGATTACTTTAAAAAAAAAAAAAATGTTTCCTCCATTCATAGATGAACACAAATAGTCAAGATAACCATGAGATACCTGGCATGTGGTGCACAGGACTGGCAACACAAACCTGAGTGTAGCCGAAACGTGCCAGAGGAATATGATATTCACTACAGAAGTACCTTGATTTCTCCTGCTTGGTGTGGGGGGAAAACTGTCCTCTCATTTTAGCGCAACTAATTGGAACATGTAACCTGCAGAAAGGCCATGAAAATGATAATAATATCCTAAGCCAGATTAATTTAAGATTTGCTGTGAAAAAATGATGAAATGCGAACATGTGAAGTTCCAGTGTGAGGGAATGGTGTGAAAGTATGCGGGGGGGTGGGGGGGTCTTAAGGTCTGTACATAAGACTGTGGAGACAGAAACAGATGGGTGGCTGTAACAGGAAGCCCGGCACTGAATAATACAGAGCCAGACCGATAATGGAAAGCCCGAGTTAGTGAGACAAAATACCCATTCCTTTGCTCCCAGGCAAGTAAACAGACAGGTTTTGAAATGGGAAGCTGAGCAGACAGAGGCCAGTCAAAGCAGATAAGCCGTGAGAGACAATTGTCCTATCAGATTTAGCATCTATGCGAGTGTGCGGAGCGCTTGCTCGCTGCAAAATCAGCGGGCAGGAGAGGGGAACCTTGTTCGCGTCGGGAGCCTCCGAGGTGAGCTGCGGCGATGCGGTGCCTCCGCCACGCGCACGGAAGTGGTGGAAGATAAATTTGTAATCTCTGCTTAGAATGTTTCTCCTCAGGGGGGGTTGTTATACAGTTCCCTGACAAAAAGTTTGTTTGTAGGTGTTTCTCCTCGTCTCTGCTCACTTAGGAAAATGAACAACAGACACACTCGCTTGCGCTGGAGGAGCGCGAGAGTGCCCGAGCCATTTTGTCTCGACTTAATTACTCGCTGCGTGAGGGAAAAGGTCACGCGACGAGGAGTCTTGCTGAACCTAATGAACCATGGAAATAAACCGAGGATCTCGGCCACATTTTTCAGAATACTCAACAGTGTATTACAAGTATTAACTGAGGGGTTCTTGAGTCCATAAAAAGTAAGCATGAACGTAAGGGCAGTGACTCGTAGAGACAATGGTTTGTTTGGTAACAAAAGTTTAATTTCTGCATGAAAATACTGCATTTTATATATATATATATATATATATATATATATATATATATATATATATATATATATATATATATATATATATATATATATATATTTTTACTTTTGCAATGCAGTAGCTGTACCAATAACGTTTTTTTTTTTAAATGTTTATTTCTACAACAAGAGTGCCTCGGTCTTCGCACCTTATCGAAGAATTTTTTTTTTCACCCTCCTCCAAAACGAAGCGCTCCTTTTCTCTGT
>CAAKHG010018034.1:11340-23704 GCA_901007715.1 Dactylopterus volitans
ATTACAACTATTAACTGAGGGGTTCTTGAGTCCATAAAAAGTAAGCATGAACGTAAGGGCAGTGACTCGTAGAGACAATGGTTTGTTTGGTAACAAAAGTTTAATTTCTGCATGAAAATACTGCATTTCTTATATTTATATATTTTTTTTTTACTTTTGCAATGCAGTAGCTGTACCAATAACGGTTTTTTTTTAAATGTTTATTTCTACAACAAGAGTGCCTCGGTCTTCACACCTTATCGAAGAATTTTTTTTTTCACCCTCCTCCAAAACGAAGCGCTCCTTTTCTCTGTTTTTCTTCATGGGAATATATATATATATTCATGGCACAACTTTCTGTGTCAAAAACCATAACCCATGCAATTTCCAGAAAGTAAGACCCCATTAAAAACCCAGCGCCAATTAAAGGCTATGCAAAGGAGATTTTCTTCGGAGCTTTTGCGTGACGCAGCCTTACTTTTAGTCTTTATTTAGTACATTTCGCAAAGAAATTCTGTTTGGCGTCCAACCAGATTCCTGTTTTGCACAATTATCGAGGGAAATTGAAAAGTCTTTCCCCTTTAAAGATTGTACTTTTGCAAAACACGCATTCATACATTTGTACATGTATTAAGTGCCATAGAAATGTCATTGTGCAAATCATTTGAGATAACCGCGGGGGTTCTTCCCTTGCTCTTAAGCTGTGGAATGCAACAGTGAAGAAAGGGTGTATCTATCAGCCACTAGCTGCCAGTGGTTAATACAATGCTTTTCCCAATGTGTTTCAGGAACAATGGTGAGCAAGGAGGGTGGCAAATTAATGCTCACCAACTCAGAGTCTGACTCGGAGGCAGCACCCTTGCCCTCCACCTCGCTGGCACTGGAGGTGAAGTACTCCCTGGAAGCCAGTCGACAGGTGAGGAAGAGAAACAAGGCCCTGCAAGTGCGTTTCAAGGATATCTGCGAGGCACAGAACGAGCAAAGGGAGGCAGAGTTGCAGGCAACGGGGAAGGGCGGGAAGCCGATCTCGTACAAGGTGGCATATCGCAAATACATGACTGTCCCCGCGCGGAGGTCCATCCCCAACGTCACCAGGAGCACAGGCGTGCAGACGTCCCCGGACCTGAAGAAGCGCTATCAGACTTTCCCCTTCGAGCGAAAGAAAGGCCACACCTTTAAACACGTGGCGGCCGTGGAAACTTACAAAGGTCAGAATAACGGTTTTGCCATGGAGGTGAAGCAGTCCAAGGCTGCAGAGCAAGGTCTGGTGGATGAGGAGGAGGAGGAGGAGACGGGAGCCTGCGGTGGGAGTGGAGTCCGGAGGACCAGGGCTCTGCTCCATACTAATGAGTGCATAGCCACAGTGGAGCAGCACACTGCACCTGATGGCCTGTGCTCTGACGCTTTGTTGCTCAGTTGCTCTGCAGACACCGACTGCCTTGCAGACGTACCGAGAGGAAGAGGAAGCGAAGCCGGAGCGCAGGCAGAGTACCAGCTCTGCAGTGTCCCGTCCAAGCCCAGGGCAGGATTACAACACAGGGAGGCCGATTCAGATCGCTCGGCCAAAAGGCAGCTGCTCAATCTGGAGGAGGGCTCGTCCCGAACCCTGCCGGACAGGACCTCCAAGGTTACGGGCCCCATCGCCTGGAACTCCCTCACGCAGGTGGAGTGCCTGGACAGCCCGTCTGTGCGGAACAAGCGCAAGAAAAGCTTGCAGCTGAACGGGCTGCAGAGTGAGACGCTGCCGCGTTTGAGCAGGGGCTGTACGACACAGGCGCAGTGCCACACGGGGCAGTTATCTGCCCGGCCACTCCGGGGCATGGAGGAGCCCCAGTCGCCCTTCGGGGGCGGTGAGGCCAGGGGTGTACCGCCTGACCCGACGCAGGAGGCCTGTAAGCAAATAGTGCCTATCAATCAGGACGGGGATGTAAAAGCACAGCTCCAGGCCATGGAAAACCTCATCAGCTCCAGCCAAGAGACCATCAAGGTGCTGCTGGGGGTCATCCAGGAATTGGAGAAGGGGGAGGCCCACAGAGAAGGGTAAGACATCTAACATGTTCTTTAAGCTGCTTGTGCACTGTATTTTTTTTTTTTTATTCCTCCTACAATATCTCTACTTACGATTATACCACGAACAATTCACATACCTGCGCTCTCCGTTCCCTGCCTCTCATATTTGTATTCCTCCCTTCGTGGAACTCACTGAAACCATTGAATGCAAGGTAGTCCAGTGATTCCAGAGGCACAAAAATTCATCTTCGGCCCTCCCTGCCTGAACGAATTAAGCTGATAGAAGAAGCTAAACCGCAAAATACAGAAATTGGCGCTGACACAGAAACCGCAGATCGGTCACATCGTTGCTATTGCAAATCAGATCAATATGGGTCACTATCAGGGATGATGCTACTGCAGTGGATCTGACCCGTGCAACCATACGCAGCAAACACGCACTGGAAGTGGTGGAACGTATTAATTAACAAAAAAAAAAAATGCCACAGACCCAGAGGAAAGGACTTGAGAAAAAGGACTTCGTATTTGTTATGCCAACAATATTTGAGAGACGCCGCGCAATTTGTCGTTTAACATGAACAGGACCAGTGCAAGCCTGACGTGTCATGACATAATTTATAGATCTTTGGGGCAGATTTGCAAGTGTGACAGTCTAGACCCAACCACCCGCAAAGTGTTAAAAAGAGATCACAGACGCATGCAGTTGGGATGAAACGGCTCTCCCTGGATTTGTCCCGATGCGCTGCTACGACTTAAAATCTTTATGTGAGCTGCTGCAAACTAACGTGCAAATAATGTATCCACCTCACCACGAAGGATTTCCTGAATCTTCTATTAAAAACCTACAACTAGAAATATGGGAAACGCTGTTTTATCACTGTATTCAAATGCAACTGAGGGATCAATCAGCATTTGAAAGGTTAATATTAAGGCTAACGCAGCCCTATCAACAAGTATAAATCACATTAAAAAAAATTCTAATACACATATTAATGTTGCGAAAAACTACTGAAGCAAAAGAGTAAACATGACATTGAGCAGGTGGCCTTACTCAGGTACATGCCACAGCGTTTATGCGGCACGTTTAAGGCCTCTGATGAAGCCATGACCTGTGAAAAAGCCATTTACTGTCGAAAGAATACTGAGTATAAACACCGCAGATAGGATCTAGAGTGCTGAAATTGAAGATTGTCTATCCAAGAGGAAGAGGCAAACAAAATGGCCAATTTGTTGACTGAATTGCTGGGGCTCAGCAATCAGATCCCTATCTGTTATGGCTGGCACTGTGGCAAGGTGAGGGAGAAAATCCGTATCGTCAACATCGCACCAGCCTGAACCAAACCGAAACCCATCGAGGGGGGGTGTATGGTGAGGGGGGTGGAGGGGCGCGCGAGGTAAGGCCAGGCTTCATTTGTATCGAAGATTAAAACTCCTGTTTATTCGGGCCCTATGTTCACACACACAAGAGCAGCAACCATTAAGTCTGTTAATTACAAACGCTGACATTTGGTAAAAATTACTGATCAGTAAAAGGTCTTTATCCTTCATGTGAGCCCAAACCAAGCACCGTTTTTTTTTGTTTTTTTTGTTTGTTTGTTTGTTTTGTTTTTCTACATGAGTGGTCTTCCTCCGGTACATAATTTCAAGTTGGGTTTTTAGCAAGCCAAGCAAAAAAAACCAAACTGCTACGCATTCCCCTCACATAAATGTCAGTGACAGAACAAATAAGGGGGCCCACGGGCTGTAGGTGAAACAAAAGTACAATTACATTTTATATTAAGCTGCATATACATGCTGTATGATATTCATTTTTCACATGAGGAAATGCAACACTGTCTCTGTCTGTGTGTGTGTGTGTGTGGGTTGTCATTGATCACTGCCAAAACGGAAACTGCCAACCTCTGAGAAGAAACCAACGCGCGGGCGCCGGAGCTACGTGAAAGCCCGGCGTGTCGCCACCGCGCGGAATCCACGACTGACCTCTAATCTGCGTGTGGACGTATTCAAACTACCGAATCCGAACATGAAGCTCCATAGTGTCTGCAACTGACCCCTGTCCTGACCCGCCGCGACTTTTTTTTTTATCAAACGACCAGACACAGTTGTTCAACTTGTGTTATGGTGATTAAACAGGGAGGGCTTTGCGCCCATCCAAGAACTGGGATTACTGTAAATCCTCTAAATACAGTTCACCCAATACCATGGCCGCAGGAAATGGCCCCCGCAGGCCAAGCGCCTTCTTCCACTCTGATTTTCTACAAGAACAGAGATAATGGAAGTGGCAAAAGGGGAGAAAAAAACAAACAAAAACAAAAACGGTGAGGCAAAAATATTCCTATCATGGCGTATCGCATGCGCATCTAAGCGCTTGCATGCCGCGCTGCCCGTGGGTTCGGCCCTGCCCGGGGGGGGTGCGGGTGGAGCTGCGGTTCTAAGGAACATTACTGGCTGCATCTGACAGCGCAAGGGCCCGGGACTGAAATCGCTGCGTCATCAGCCGACGCTGGCAGACCAGGACAAATTAATCACAGTCACGGGAACATGTTGCTGGCCTGTCTATTAACACTGGGGATGTGCGCATGTTTTTGTTTTTTTTTTGGCTTCGGACTCCCACCCACCAAGTGCCCTTTAAGAGGGTACACCTACTGGCACAAAGGGTGGTGGCGGTGGTGTATAAATATACTGTTAATGGCACCTTTGGCTCCAGTCTCTCCAGGGAAGCCTGCCAAAATGAGCTCCTCTCTCTTATTTCCTCTTATCAACTCAGTGGGAGAGAGGGGTTGGGGAGCCACCCGAGATGGAGGGGCGAAGAGATCCAGACGGCATGGGGGGGGTGAGAGAGATGCACTCTCTCAACAGGCGCTGGATGTGCAGCCGGTTGGCTTTTCATCCAGCATCTCATCTGTTCACAAAGTCCGGGCAGCATTGACCTTGACACAGGACGCTGCTATGTCACCTATACGCTCACCCTGTTAAATACAATTAATACAAGCTGAAAAAAAATGTCCCCCTCTCATCTCTTCATGCTCTCCCTCGTTTGCTAAAGCATGAGATTCCAACAGCAACACCTCTAACACACCCGTCAGAGCATTCACAGAAAGGATTCGATAAAGAGGGGGAAAATTTACGACTGCGGTATAACTTTCATTGGTGCCGCACCTTATGGGCAGAATTCCTAAGATGAGAGACTGAACTTTACTGCGAAATTTTACACGTCGGCCACAATGAGGCAAAAATGTGCAAACGCTTTCGGGAGAAATGCTGCCTGTCACCTTCAGGAAACCTAATGGCAGTATTTAAAAAAAAATTACAAACTCGAAGGGCCACTCTGAGAAGCAAACGCCTCCACCAAGGTACAACTAATATTTCCTCAGGAAAATATCCAGATCTCCCCCGGAATTCAGTGAGTTATCTCCTCACCCATGCTCGAAGCTCCAGCCCTTCACCAAGTTTCATGAAAAAACAAAACAAAAAAAAAAACATCTGAATAATCCTGCTGACAGAATATTTGAGTCTAAAAAATAAAAATAAAAAAACTACAATCCAAGTTTGGTTACATTTGGCCTGGAACTGAAAATCAAACTGACAAATTAACAGAGACGAGTGAACACAAAATCCTTGGTGGAGGTAAGAAGCAAAAGGAGTAATAAAAAGAGCCAGATTCCCTCTGCTCATTGGTTGAGTGCTTTCATCGAAATAGAAATAAAACCACAGTTATCTCCGTGGCTAGTGGGAAATTAAATGTTTTTCTAGCTGGGATGAAATGACCCCCAGTGTGTAGTCCATTATAAGGGTTCATACCAGTCTGGAAACATAATCCGGATCATGGGAAGAGGGAAAAAAACAAAAACAAAACAAAAAAAAAATCAATCAGTAACACTTGTGAGCCTTTCAAATGGTTTCATCTTCCAGTAAGAGAATGGCTGCCACGTGCATGCGTTTCCATATAACCACCCGAAGGACAGATATGAATGAGGGATGATGCGCGCAGAAATGGCGGCTACAAACAGCTTGACATTTTGAACTACGCTGCTTCCTGCCGGCGTGACGGTGCAGGTCATAACCATAAAAAAAATTAAAAAAAAACGGCCGGCAAATGATTTGCCTTTTGCCCTTTAGTGAAGTGGGTCTGCGGGTCCGCACGCCGCGCTATGCCGTTAATTGCAAAAGATTTTTAAAAAAAACCCACAGGCGATCAATATGCACATTTCCACATGCTAATTCGATACAAGAGCCACTGAGCCATTGAAGCATGTAACCAAATAGTTCCGTTGAGGAGCTATCACCGGGCCCTAAACGGTCCCCGGAGAGTCGGAACGGCAGCTCGGTGCAGGGCAATATTTTATTTCAGGGACAGCTGGTGACGGAATGATTTGAAGAAAGAGGACACCTACGATACAAGGTAATAGGATATTGATAGGCATGAATGTGAATTTTGGAGAATCGATATCACATTAGAACGAAGAGGGAGTGACAGCACGGAGCAAAATGGCTGCCGTCTGGAGCGAAGCCGTTTGCCAAGAGGAAGCAGATTACCAGCGCAATTTTATACGATTTTCGGTTTTTCTGGGTTATAAAATGGTTTATACCGATGCTTTATAACGTTAATCAGTATGGAATGGATCAATCGATGAGGACCTAAAACATTAGTAGAAAGGATTTCCCATCAGACTAATGCGGGGGAGGGGTGGGGGGATTTCAAATTAATGGCCAAAAACCTGTTATTGCTGCTGCACCCATTAGTTCATAATTAAGAAAGTGTGTAAAACTCAGCTTTGTTAATGAAAGTAAGATGCCGTTTGTCCCCGAGATTGTCGTGAAGGCTTCCTGCTGCACAGCGTTTCTTACAAAAGGGCAGCCGGAATCCCTTCTAACGCGTCGCTGACGTTGGGAAAGGTTCCACTTTATCCCAAACTATGATCTTTTTCCTTAACCTGACCGAGTAGCTTTGAAGCTTGAACCCGAACAGGTATTTTTGTAATACACCAACTGTATTGAACACATCGAGAGCAGAAAAATGCCGTCACTGACGTGTCTAAAACGTAGTCAGCAGATTAGACATGCTCAAATAGATGCTCTGCAATATCACAGGACCTTTAACAGCCATAGTCCATCCAAGTAGAGTTGACAAGTTGTGCCAAAGGTGGAGACAAGGAAAGATGGACAATCGGCACAAAGGCATAGAAATTACATAATAGTTTCGATAAATCAAAATATAAGTCAATAAAATGACAAATTAAGGGCAGGATTCAAACTGCACTGCAGACACTGGTAAAGCCAGGTATAAATAGCGGAATGGCTGCCGCGTGACCATTTTCACATGGGTGCAAAAAGACCTTCGGATAAAGTCGCTTTCTCAAGCAAAAAAAAAAAATTAAAAAAAATGCTTTTGGGGTTTCTGTACAAAGCAAAGATCAAATAAGCAATTTCAAATATATATCGCACCGGCCTCTAGGAAACTGTGATCAGCATTTTTCTCCATTTCCTCACGGTTGCGTTCAACAGAAGAAAAAAAAAAAAAGGAAGAATCAAAAAGAGATAAATTGATACTGAACATAATCTTAAATCTTGCTGCCTAATGAGCTGAGCGAAATTGCAAGCTAACGTTTACGAACCTGGCACAAGTCCTTGATGGAGCCACTTTCAGTGCAGCCCGCAAAGCCCGTCTCACGGTCACCTTTGAATCATCTGACCTCTAAATCAGTCAGCCACGGCTAATGGCCGCCGCCATGCCCTTTTTCGCCCTGGCTTGCGGACACGGGCCACTCAGGGGGGACGCGGCGTGACTCCTCGTCACCCTCATTTGCCTCAATCGGCTAACGAGGGGAGACAAAACAAGATGAGAGAAGGGAGGCGAGCGGGAGCGGCTTAACAAGTGCCACAATTACTCATTTACAACTCTTATCCCCCCCCCCTCTTCCTGCAGGCTCTCCTATCGAACGGGACAGGACACGGCCAACTGCGACACATGCCGGAACAGCGCATGCATTATTTACAGGTGAGTGTTGAATCCTCTTCAAAAGGGCGTGACGATCAAAATCCGCCCCCCCGCCCCCGTCCTTTCCTCCTCGGGGTAGAGCGAACTGGTGGGGAAGGGAGAGGAGCGGGAAGGCGCTGCAGCCTGAACGCGGACGCCGCTAACGAGCACCGGGAGGGGAGGGGGCGGCGATGTGGCATTTAAGCGCCTGGCCCTCTCTCTGAATCTATACGTCTTTTGTCCTGCTCTTCCTTTGTCATTTCATACCCCTGAAGTCGCTGAGGGGTGCTTAGCCGGCGTAGAGTTAACTAGACATGGAGACTAAAAGGGCACGCCGTTGAGAAGCGGGGAGGACGCGTGCGTGTGCGCCGCGGAGCGGGCGGGCGAGCGAGCGGCGGGCCACAAAAGGTGAAATTAATTACCATCCAAACATCATGAAATATTACCAGCGTGCGCTGTTGCCAAGCCGACTGAGCCGCGGCCCACTCTTAAATTCAGCCTTATCTGCGTGACAACCTGCGTGCGCGAGTCCAAAGTCATTAGCTCTGCAAAAAGGTACATAGTTGTCTCCAGCTTAAGTTGCTCGTGTGTGTGTGTGTGTGTGTGTGTGTGCGTGTGCGTCACTGACTTTGCCACGTGGGTGAAGAGACAGAGGGGAGGTGCTTTCCTCCATTTTATGTTTCTGAATATTTTATATATACTGAATATCTTTCAGGTTTTTGTTTTTTTTGCTTGCTGGTCCTATCGGGCTTTGTTTTTGTTTTACATACATTTGTAATGCTAAATAAATCGCTGATGCGACGACGGATGAACAAACTGAGTCTGCAGCCACGCCAGCAGATACGCGAGGTCATTCCTGGGAGTGCTGGCGCTCTGAGCAATATGCTAATACCAGCATGCTAACACGCTCACAGTGGCAATGCCTGCGAGCGCGATCTTCACCGCGCTCACCGCTCTAGCTCATCGTGTCGTGATGCCAATATTTGCTAGTAAGCGTCTGAGCCTGATGGGGATGCTGTTCGTGCCGCAGGTATTTGGTCAACAAGTCACGTGTTGATGACTGAGACAATTTAAAAAACGACGACGGATCAAGAAAAAGTTTTGCGATTGTTAAATTCATCGCATGTAATTGCAACAAATTTCACAGCAACCCGTCCAATAGTTTTTGACACGTTCCAGTCTGGACCACGGTGACCTTCAGACTGCAATCTCTGGAGCCAACAGGGTGGAGACCTGGTGTGAAACTACATCGGCTCATCTTAAAGCTCAGATTAGGGACCCCTCACCTATGAGGGCGCCTCGTGGGCTCTCATACTTCTGTCAGGCTACGAATCCAAATGGGAATGACGGCGCTCAGGCTGCCGCGGGGCTTCGCTCATGCCTACGACCGCGTGGCACCGTCGCTACGTGCATCATGCTTGTGTCTCCTGTTGTTTTCTGCCGCGTGCTTAAAAAAATAAATAAAAAAGCCCGATTCCTACAGTCAAAAAGGATGCGATGGGGAGAGAAATATGCGAGGGGAAGGAGATTTAAAGAGTGAGGGGCTGGAAGGCGATCAATAAAACTGTTTTTAGTGGGCGCCGCTGTCCCACCCAGTCAGCGTTTCACCTCTGAAGTGCCATTTAAATCATTTTCTATCTGCCGCTCTCAATAATAAGCCTCTGGCCAAACCTCCATCAGAGCGGCAGCCCCCGTTCCGTCTGATGTTTGATCCGAGGAAGGCACATTGTCTTGCGAGGCCTGCTTGAACTGCAGCAGCACCCCCCGCCCCCACCACGCATAGCCTCAAGGTGGACGGCAGGTACAGACGCTGTGGCAATGATTTAACAGCGGCGGCAACGACTGCCAGGCGAGCCGATATTGGCGCGCGATATGAAGGATTTGGGGTTAAAGAATGGATGAAACAGGACGTGGCTGCTGAGATGGGAACTTGGCTGCTGGTGTGGAGTTGGTCAGCGCCCGCGTTTAATGCTAACGCCGCGCGACCTGGCCCCGGGGGGGGGAGAGGCCCGGGCTGCGTCTGGCGTGCCTGCATGGGGGCAAAGACGAAAACTCCCGAGTCCCCCCCGCTCCGCCATTCCGCCGAACCGCTCCAATTTTTTTTTTAAGAGCCTTTATGTCAAGATATTCCTGGCAGATCAGACCGTACCCCCCCCTCCGGATAACAGGCGGCGGAATAGGTGTTTCATTTGTGCGTCACCATGACCTGAATCCTCAATGACAGTTTAAAACGTGTGAAATGCGGCGCGCAATCAAAAAAAAAAAAAACTGATCATGTGCTCCCATCTGAATACGAGCCAATTACGCTTAAGTGTCAGCGAGTCGTCCCGACACATCTGTCGAACCTAGACTTTTCCGGCCTGTAAAATCTCCCACAGACAGAAAATGATTGAATATTATATAAAAAAAGGTATCACAGACAAAGTCAGATCAGATTAGTTCCGGGACTCGGCCGGGACCGATCGGGCGCGCATAACGACGACCGTCTTCAAGCAGGCGCCGTGCATCAACATCAGCACATTACATTTGTCTTCCCACATCTGCCACAATCAATTGAAACGCTTCATCTGCAAATGTATTGGGGGGGGAGACGGAAAAAAAAACCCAGAATCTCAGTACAACATGGGAAGCTGTTTTGTTTTTGTTTTTTTTGGGGGGTGGGGGGGGGTTCAACTTGATAAACAGCAGAAAATATCCAAGTGAGACGTTTTAAAACTGCTAAATTGACCCGAGTTCTCCTTTAAGGGACTTGCTTGCCATGGAAAATCGTGTTGATTGGACACAGAATCAAATATAGCAGTGGTATTCACACAGGCAGGAGGATTAAATGGCAATCTAATTACCGAGATCTCCATGAAAACAACCTCCCTGGAGGTGGAAGAACACAGGACGGGAAAGCAGAGCCACGTAGGAACACAAAGTGTACGTGGGCAGAATGGCTGCCGATTACGTCTATTAGGCTTTCCTGTGAGTACATTCGTCTTGGTTCCAGGGCCGCGGCCAAACTCTTTTTTTTTTTTGCATGATGGGGCCGGGCCTAATGACCCGGGTGGACATGCGTGCCCATAAATCACCTCAAAGGGACCAGCTGTGCACGCTTTTAGCATAATCAATCTGTGTGAGACATCATATCAGAGCCCGCCCGGAGTATCATAAGAGCAGCAGATCGATGGGTTCAGCGGGCCACGCGGGGACAGGAACTTCGAAACAGAACAGAGCGCCCGCCGTCACTCCCCCCCCTTCCCTCCCTCCCTCGCTGTGAGCCATCTCGAACTCCGTCCGTCTTTCATCCTCCCTCTGCAACTTTCCACCTCTCCTCACAGCTCCCCCCCCAAACACCTGACAGCGTGTGTTCGAATGAACTTGGGGATTCGGCTCTTAGTGCAACGCGCATGACATTGAAACAGAATAGGGGAGAAAGGGATGAGAAGATTACTGCGATTCGTTCCATCTTGCCAGGTGATGTAATATCTGTTACTGGTGGGTAGAGGGTGGGGGGTGGGGATCAGAGCGGGGATGTGAGACAGACAGAGAGAGACAGAGGGGAGGGAGGGGGGGGGGTGGGGGTGAGAGTGAGACAGACGGGATGGTGCAGAAAAGCCGGGGATTTGAAATGCATTCCACTTATTCCACAACCACGGGCATTAAGTCATGATGCGTGTTGACGCAGAAACCCTGTAATCTCATTTTCCTCACACTGCATTTTCTATGGGCTAATGTGCTGATCAAAGACGGAGATAGATTTAAGTGGTTGTGATTAGGGAAATTGATTGGGGGAGTCCTCCCCTCTGCCCCCCCACCCCACCCCACCAACCATTGTTCACCACAGACCGGAGAGTCGCATCCGCCCGCTCCGCTCGTCGGCGTCAGCTTGCACGTCTAAGCGGTTTATTCAGAAACGGGAGCTGAAGGATGATCATTAAACTATCTGATGATGTTTGAGTGATTAAGACAATTTTTTTTTCTTTCTTTTTTTTGGGTGGTGGGGGGGCAAAACAAAGGAAATGGGTGTTTAAAAGGAGAAGGAAAAAAAAAATCTCAAATCTATTGTGCGGGGCGATGAAAACCAATTAAGCGCCGCCAAAGGCTGAGGAGCCGATTACATTGTGGCATATGAAAATTACAGCGAGACGCTGTCCTGCTACACAACTCTGCTGGGGGAAGATATCCATTTTTTGTGTGTTTGTGCGTGTGTGTATACGCGCGCAAGAGTATAAGAATGTTTTTTTCAGCATGGTGGAAAATCTGGTTACCATAGCTACAAGAGTGACCCCTTGGTGAGACAGACACGGCGAAAGGACAGTGAGGACAGTGGAGAGGAGCACATTCACACCCAGGTAAGATAAGGAAACAAAAAAAAGGAGGGCAGGGTTAGAATGTGAAACAGGGAGGCAGGCG
>CAAKHG010018034.1:23724-33983 GCA_901007715.1 Dactylopterus volitans
AAAAAGAAAAAAAAAAAAAAAAAAGGGGGGGGGGGGGGGGGGAGGGGAGGGGGGGGGGGGGGGGGGGGGGGGGGGGGGGGGGGGGGGGGGGGGGGGGGGGGGGGGCACGACCAGGACTCGGATGCTTAAAGGAGCGTAAAGGGAAGGTGTTGGGGAGAGGCGCCCGTGTGGCAGCGCGAGAGGACGGGTGTGGAATGGGCCGGGCGGGGTGATTGTTGTTGTTGTTTTGTTTTGAAGAGCTGGAACATGATTGGGGGGGAAAAAAAAAAAAAAAAAAGTGAAAGGGAGCAGCCCAGTCTGAATAAGTGGGTGAGAGAGGTTAAAGACCGACAAGGTCCAAAGCGTCGTCTTTAATTTGTTCCAGTCCAGCGGCCCACTCGGAGCAGTGGCATCTGGAGGGAAGGAAAATGCCAACAATGTTCACCTAATGCGTTCAGCCCGAAAAATAAATAAATAAATGAATAAAAAAAATAAAAAATAAGTGGAGCGACATCGCAGCCCTCCCTGACAGTTTCATAAGGCGATGCTGATAACTGGGCTGTGTGGAGACTAATAAATCTTTCATTAAAAGGCCTTTTGAGTATGTTTCAAAGATGAGATGATTATCTTTTCACTCTGTGCGTTTTTCAAATTAAGTTATGGGATTTTCTTCTTTTTTTTTTTCTCCCAGTGACATTTAAATTTTCCTGCCATGTTTTCCCTAAGCCACTCTCGGAAAAAAAAACAACAACAACAACAAAACCCACACTATAGCTGATACAGCCACGGGTTATACTGTTGTTTTGAAGATCGTGCGTTCACAAGTTGTACAAATATGCATGCTGAAGAGCTTTGGGAGCGTGTCGGAGGATTTAGTCTGAACACAACGCAGATATCGAAGATTATTAAAGGCCTGGGAAAAAAAACCGCGGTGAGAGCGCGCGGCTGCAGGTAGCATGTGAGCTCGCCGCGGTTTGCAGCGCACTGCGATGATTCACAATTTGACATCACCAACGGCGTCAGCTGGGGGAAGGGGGGAGAGGGGGGCGGGGGGTAACACCGTAAATGTTTCATGTGTTCAATAGAAACTGATACATGCAAACAAGGTTTGGGCGTGAGCCCAGCTCATCGCGTGACGTGCTGCCTTTGTGAAATCACTTTCACGGCTTTATGCGCCAGACTGATCTCGGGGTTTAATCCCTGGTCGCCGACGTGGGCTCGAGATGCGGCTCCGTGGCGGCATGTAAAGACATCCCCGCCGCAGCAGGCGGCAGCGAGGTCCACCGGCAAACACAAACACCGAGATGGGTCTTTGCATGGAAAAAAAAATAAAAAAATGACCCGTGTTTACTTTCACCAAACAAAAGGATCTCTTGTGGCCATGCGAGTGCTGACTTGCCGGAGGCGTTGCTGCTTTATTAGAAAATTATTGCCTCAATAACGCATGAAGGCGACTGCGACCGCCGTCTCGGTGAAGACCGGCCGAGCCGTGACAGCAGTCCTCTTTAACCCATGAAAACCCAGAGCTGTTTTTTCCTTAACAAAGTACCTGAAGTTACCCGAATGGCACCTTAAGGGGGCAATAGCCACGATATTGCTGTGACTTATTTTCGAGATAAAATGACGCAAAGTAAATATTAATTACCCAATGTAACAGCTAGGAAATAATGACATTAGCGCTCAGAATCAATGCTCCGTTTGGACAATACGTTTAATCAAAAATCTTGTCTGTTACCTCTTTAACCATAGAGATGGCAGAGAGGGCCCATGTTTACACGAGCTTGAGGAAATGGGTCATGACGGACGGCACCAACAGAATTTTCTCTGTTTGATCACGTAACATTAAATAAATCTCATAGCATTCTGCAATAAAAAAAAAATTACAGCAGCATCTTGTGTTCTGCCAGGGGACTGCGGATAAATATCGGTCACTTATTAAAAAAAAAAAAGGACGCAAACCAGGAACAGGACCTCTGACAGGGTCCATGCAAATATGGGTTCTTCATTCACTGGGCCATGATTTCACCACAAATTGCGGTGAAATTTGGACCCGTGGTTTCGTTTAATCCCGCTAGCAAGCGCTAACCAATGCTGACAGATGCTGCCAACAGATGTGGGTGGGGAAAAAAAAAAAAAAAAAACCTTGGCAGGGGCAATAAATACGTTTTTTTTTGTTGTTGTTGTTGTTTCTTAGCGGTTCACTATGTTGCAAGCCTCCATTTATTCATGCTACACATGCGCTGAGTCATGGACAAAAACCAAGAGCTAACCCAGACCGCCACACGGGCACAATGAAACGGAGACCTGTGATTATGCACTGTATACCCTTGCAAAGTAAATGGAAACTACGATCTAATTACAGTACCAATAAAAATCATGTGGGGTTTTTTTTTTTTTTTTTTTTTAAACGGAGGTTTAATGACTGCGTGTCCATAAAGGACAATGACCTGTGGCCACGGACGCGTAGCAACAAGAGTCCAAGCTTTATTATAGGCTTAGGTCGAAGAGCAGGGAAAATCCTATCATTAGTGCGGCAATGTTGTATCTGTGTGTGTGTGTGTGTGTGTGTGAGAAAGGGAGACAAAAATATATCCCACAGAAAATGACGCAGCGTTTAACACGGCTTTCCTGAAGATGCCCAAAAACAGTGGGGATAGCTGTCTCCGCCGCTACACAGCATTAATTGAATGTTTTGTATGAGATTAAAAGGGCAGAATGACACAATGAAATACCCAGCAGACTGTTTCGGCAGTGACACCGCCAAACACTCATTAAACCCTGAAAACAGAGTCACTGATCACACAAGCCTTTGATGCTCATTTGAGCAGCAAGAGCCTGTTAATTTTTTTTTTTGCAGCCAGCGAGCGAAATGGGCTGCGAGAGCTCGACCTCAGGAGACACCGAGGGCCCTGAAAGGGGAGATTCAGCGCCCCTCGCGTGCATGCCTCGCGTGCATGCGTTGGACGGTGAGCGCGCTCAACCGGAGCGTCTAATTTCCCAGTGTGTGCCATGTTGATCGAGAAACGGCCGCAGACCCCCGCCGCTCTTTAGGCACCAGTGACATCACCGGCGCAAAGACGGAACTACACCGGAACATAAAGACAGAGAAGTTGGACGGGAGAAAAAAAAAAAAAAAGAAGATAAATCGTATGATGCACAGTAAATTGGAATTGATTGTCCATAGATTGTAAGCTTGGGGTTTTTTTTTTAGGAGGGATTTTAAAACCTCTGGCCTCAGAAATTCAATCACCCCTCAGAAATCAGGACGGCTATTGAAATTTTGAGACGCTCACTGGAAGACTTAATGGCTCATTCTGGGCCTCGCGTGAGGCTCGAGGGCCTCGAATGCCAATTTCATGTGGGATAAGTGAAATCTCGACATCAATTCTTGGTCGATTGGAAGCCAATGTAATGGCAATAAAGGGTGATGTCTTTCCTCGGAGCCTCCTAAAGCCTCCCTGCTAAATTTCGGACCGTTTGTATGCAAGAAAGCGCTCCGACAGTCGGAGTCGCAGAGGGCTGAAGGAACCTAAGGAAAAATGGGGGGGGAAAAAAAAATACACCTTTCATGGGCCTTAATTAACCGAATCTCATTGTTGCCTTTTCGTCCACACGTACTCGGAACGCTAAACACTCGGGCCATTCAGAAATGGAATCAGAAATTTTCAGGGACCCATCGGCCATCGGTCAGCGCTCCATCTTTCATGCAGCCGGGGCGCATTAGTTAGCTTGTTTGTTTCAATTACAGCCGTCCCATTAACCGTCAACCAAACCAAACGGGGAAAACTGCAACACAGCAACCCAACACGCCGGGAAGTGAACGCATCCCAATGCACAGTGACAAACACACACACACACACACACAGAAAGTGAAGTGGATTTACACCGGCGCAATTAACAGCACGGGATTTATTGCTGGCGGCTGCAGTCCTCTTGGCCCCAAAGTAAAAGGCCTGAGTCAAACAAATGCAAAAAGTGCTGAGCGTTGCTTTCGGCGCCCAACGTTAGCTCGAGACGCCCCCCCCCCCCCAAATACGGACGTCTGCTCCGTTCCTTTTTCATGCCAAAAGCATCAACAGCCATAGTAAAAACCTGAACTCCTATCTGAGCACCTTGGAAGTGCGGACCAATGCGCTTCGGGAGGCAACAGACGGAACTAATTGCGCCGACATTAGAAAACCAACCGCACGACAACTGTTGAATTCTATTTGATGCATTTTTTTTTTTTTTTTTTGCCCTTTCTTTTTAAAACCTGTCGATCTAAGTAAATCCGCCCCTGCCGCCCCTCGGAAGGTGCGTCGGCGTTACGAGAGCCGACCCTGACGGACGGTCCGCTGCCCTGCCCGCCTTGACACCGCGCAGTCTCTCGGCGGTAACCGGCGGCGTCTAGCCGGATGAACCGCGGCATTCATGGAGGTGGACGCCGCTGCCGTTATGTAAGTCCGCCCGGCTACGAGCCGGAGGAAGCTTTAGGAGGTTTAAGTCCCTCTATACTTAACACAGTCGAGGCTGTAATCTGAGTTTCACTTAGCGGGACCTAACGGTCAGCTGTGCACAGGCGTGGGATTACAATGATGACTGGTTCAGATAACCCCCACCACCACCCCACCACCACCACCACTTCCCCCAACCTCTGCAAGCATCTTTGGGGAGCGTGGAGAAAAAAAAAGAAAAAAAGAATAAGGATAATGCTCTATTTGTATGAAAAAGTGTGCAAATTAAATCATTCCACCTACCCATTACCCGTCGCTGATGTAATATTACGCAGGGATGAAAGCAGCACGATACAAACTAAAATCATGGAACGGCTCGCATCAACACGCAGGCGACGATCTCAGTTTTAGCGAAGCAAATGATCTTCGTTCAACCCCCCCCCCCCCTCATACCCCCCTCCAGTGACCCAACACTGGGGAAAATAATAATGGGCTTCCCTATTGCTTTATGAATCATGGGAGGAATATTAAGATGGCAGTGGCGGCGTTGGCGGCAGCCAAGAGTCGGCGGCCACATGCAATCAGAAGCGGGGAGATGTGACATGGAAATAAGGACGCAGCGAGAGAGAAAAAAAAAACAGAAATGTAGGTCTCTCTGCAAGGCTGAGCAGTGCTGCGACAGATGCCTGTGCAGGGGTCACCGGAGAACAGGCAATGACGGGGACACCTAACGTCAGAGCTTTGGGGGGTGAAGGGGCAAAATGTGACAAGATTTAAAGAAGCGTGAAGAAGAAATCTGAGCAGATTTAATGTCGACTTAAGCAGGTATTCAAGTGATGGCCGCGTCCGAAGAGGCTCCAAGCGAAGGGAGCTAAAATAGCCTCGGCTTTATGGCGTTATATCGTGTGAGTAATATTATGTGTGTGTGTGTTTGATTAAACCCCGCATGGCCTCCTATGGGGAGGTTGGCTTCGCTGAACCTCCCCGAAACGGTTTTAATTTCTGTCCCACCGTTGTCCCTCTGATGCAGCGTGGAGCTGGACTTCAAGCAGCAGGAGGACAAACTGCAGCCGCTGATGAAGAGGCTCTGCCCGACGGAGGAGGTCCACTTCCCGCCGCTCACGTACCCCCAGGAGGCCTTCACCTCGACCCCGAAACGCAAGTCCAAAGCCGACTCCAAGAAGCACGCCCGCTGGAAACTCTGGTTTCTGTGAAAAAAACCCCCGTCGGACTGGCTCCTCCTCGACCGATGCGCAGGATTGACGCGTCCATCTTGTCCTTAACATTCGTTGCTTTGGTTTTCCTTTTTCTTCTTTTTTGGTCCGAGTCACTTTTTTTGGTTTTTGGCTTTTTGCAACCAACTGTGACGGACGGCGCCAGTGGATACCGAACCCCCCTCGCTTCCTCGGCGACGACAGGATGCGCGCAAGGGGACGCCGGTGTGGATTCCCGTGGAAAATTCAAAATGTCATGCTTACCAAAAATGGATTCAGAGTTATTTTGAACTCATTCCTTCTAACAGGGTGTGAAATTACACCGGGGCGACATATTTGGGGATCGGCAAGGTGAGAAGACGAAGTTTGATTTTCCCTCTGTCTATTTGCATATATTTTTCTAGCTAGACATCTGTGGGGTCCTGTTGATGCTGGTTCAGTGGCCGTCACGTTTCTATTCACCGGTTGGGACTTCTTCCAAAGCCTCCAGGAGAGGCTGGAACCTCACCGACAATGCTCTGAGAACAACAGCCACAGCATATCACCATACTGCAAAGCACAATTAACACTGATCAGGATACACTTTTTGCCAGAATTATTGAAAAAGGGACTGTTTTTTTTTTTCTCTCCAGTATTTACATGTGCAGATTTGCCTGCCACCATAAAGGCAGAAGACTTTCATAATATCTGAGGAAGAGACCTAAAAGGACGCAGAGCCCAGAGATGCTAATCTGAGATCGACTTTCTATCCATTGCTAAAATGTCTCCTTGAAATCAACTGACTTTGACGTAATGAATTAATAAATAACACTTATTTTCTTAAAACATTTGAAACATTAGACATCAATGTACTTTTTTCTATATAAATATCTATATACACTCACTTTAGTGGAATATATTTATCGAGCTGTAGTTAAAGGGGGGCCGTGTATTTACAGTGCGCAGGAGGTCAATAATTTCTGATTCCAAATTCCTTTTTTCATGAAACCTACCAACATCACAGTGGATATGGTCAACGGAACTCGGCACCCTGAAGGAGCCATGCAGTCAAACCCCGTCCGCGGAAAACGGGAGTCGAGCCTCGGCCGACGCGCGGATGACTTTATCGTTCCGGTCGCGTTACGCCAGGCGAGGCGAGGCGAGGCGAGGCGGAGGCGGGGCGCGGCGAGGCGAGGCGAGGCGAGGCGGGTTCTCGGCACGTGCGAGGGACCCAGGAGGCGTCTGCGATCGTACGGCGGCGGCGGTGGCGTCCCGCGTCAGCTTCAAGGTTAGCGACTGAAATCCAAGCCAGGATGACTGAATGTGCCACTTCTGATATCACACACACAGGGCTTCTACAGTGCAGGGTGGCAGGCGCGTAGCCTCGCGTGCTTTTTAAAACCCTCGGATTTTTGCAGGATATTTTCTAGCTTTTCAAGATTTTTAAGAAAATGCCTAAAAAGTTTTTTTTGTTTTTTTTTCTCCCCCTTTTGCCCTTATTTTTTAAAATTTGCTAGCTCTCACTCATCACTTCCTATCTATTGGACTGTAAAGACTCATGTCCACACAGGGTTCAAAGACTATATATATATATAGCCAAAATCATATTTGTATTCACTATAAATGAATATGTATTTATATGTTGTATAGCATAAAATAGGGCGAGTACCATTTTTTTTTTTTTTTTTTTTTTTGGTCAACGTGGGAAAGTCAAAAATGAAATAGCCGATATTTAAAAGTAGACAAACTTTAGGTTAACAGCGCCGGCAGGATTGTAAAACTGAAGTCAGCCAAAAACACTGCCCCAAAAAAAAGAGAAAAAAAAAAAAAAGATAGAAAATGTGCCAAAGCCGTATCGAAGGCATAATGGAAATACACTTTTCTGCTCTCAATACCTAAAAAAAAAAAAAAAATGGCAAGATATTATTGGTTTGACCTTAACAAGCTCCTACATGCTGCTTTCTGTTGGCTTTGTGCGGCACACAACTCCAGTCTTGTACATGCCGGATTGGTTTCTTTCTCTAGGAGTACATTAGCATTAAGAGACAAGTAGATGTTCATCTGTACCTTAAAGAAGTGCAATTGATTTACTATGTGCAATACTGTGTATTTTATACTGTTTTTAAAAAAGAAATAAAATATTAATGATATTTATTATGCAAAAAATATGAAAAATAAAAACAGACAACCACAGAGCTCTCAAAGTCTGACGTAAACTGAGTGTCATTTGCGTCGCAGACGAGACCTACGCCACAATCAGGCAAATATAAGTGAATAGGTTT
Organism: Dactylopterus volitans; assembly: GCA_901007715.1. NCBI lineage: Eukaryota > Metazoa > Chordata > Actinopteri > Syngnathiformes > Dactylopteridae > Dactylopterus > Dactylopterus volitans. The sequence continues at coordinate 31,612 of CAAKHG010018034.1, forward strand.
GTTTGCCCAAATTTAGAAGACCTCCATTTCTTTCTTTTTCTTTTTTTAATTTCTTATTTGGCCATGCAAGGAGTTTTGGACCAGACATTGTCCATAAAAGCCAGTGTTCAAACGTTCAGCGATGTTCTGAAATCTCAAAACGTGGACAAGAACAACCATCCTAATGGCGGGTTAACGAAAGCCGAGAGAGAAGAAGAAGTGTTTTTGGGGGTCTTTTAAAATGAAGATTTTATTATTGCTGTTGAAGCAATCAATCCGATGTTCAATGTGATGAAGAGCAGCTCTGCTTTAATAAGGTTATGCGAGACAAGAGTAGAATTAACCAAACGGATGAGCGGCAAACGCTCCTGATCCACAACTGGGCACCGAAAAACACGGTTCTTGCACTTCATGGAGGACTTGCAGGCTGTGTGCTGGCGTGTGTGTGTGCGTGCACGTGGGCCCCGTGGATGATGTGGCTGCACACCGGCGACGAGGCCAGACCGCGAGGTGATCCGTGGACGGGGTTCTGAGTAAATGCCCCAGAGCGGCGGAGCCACCCTCACATGGATGCACAAAGCTCCGGGAGCCGCCGTTTGGCTCGGGGGCAACACTGCCACCCCCCTCCTGTCAACCGTAGCAAGGCCATCACCACGGGGCTTCCCTCGGCTGGGTGTTTACAGTGCAGCGCTTTTGATATTTCGCATTTTGCTGTCACACACACACACACACACACACGCACACCTTGACCACAGCCTTTTGTGGATTGAAGTCCACCCACATCAACGTGTAAGTCCCAGTGGTTTTAACAAGGCCTGGATGTCTGACATGAGCCGGGTCAATAAACCCCCAACAGGACACTCGAATGTAAGGAGAGGAGAGGCGCAACAAGTGAGTGATAAGTGAGAGTCCAAGACATTACGATGCAGTGCCACATCTCACTATGCTGCTGCTTTTTTTTTTTTTTCTTTCTTTTTTTTTTTTCTGGGAGAGCTCTGCAGCAGTCACGCCAGCAGGAGAGAGCAGGGGAGGGAGGGAGTGGAAGGGAATGAGAGGGGAAGGCGAGGAGATGCTCTAAGAGAAATATTTGGACAGAAACAGATGTAGGGAGATAAAGGGAAAGGAGTGATACAAGGAAGCGGAGACACAGAGAGCCTTTTGATTTGAATGGATGCTACTGAAATGGCTGTCTGGCGGCGGCGCGGGTCAGCGAGTGCGCGCCGTTACGAGCGGGCTGCAGTCCGACGCTGTCAATCAATAGCGCGGAGTTCGTACCCCTGCAGCTCTCCACGCCACTGCTTCTCCGCCGCGGTGCGGGAACGTCGGCGGGAGAGAGGAGAAAAGGCATTGCGGCTGGCTCGCACCAAACCCTGCTGATGGTTAGTCCTCAAAAAAAAAAAGTTTTTAAGAATACAGTAAGGTAAAGCTGCTTGTCTGGCAAAGTTGGAAAAGTCTCCTCAGGTATATGTTATTTTCGACTTTTTGCTGGTAAACAAAACAAAACTTCATTAAAGTGGCAATCCAAAGGTTATCAATTGAACTTGTGGTTGTAGGACAGTGACATCAGTGTTTTGAATGGTTCCCTACAGGCCCGACTTTTATGAAGCAATGGGAGAACCCGATTTATTGCATGTTCCTGAGCTCAACACTTATATTAGCTACTGAAGAAAAGCCGGGGTGACATGAGATGAGAACCAGGACCAGCCAGACACATTTACTTTGAAATGATGAATTTCAGGGAAAAAAACAAAAGAAAAAAAAGAGCTTGTTTTTTTTTACCACTTTTAAACACAATCATTTGATTGGAACTTTGAAGACAGAAGCCAAGTATGCAAAACACAGATTTCCCCCCTTCCCCGCCGCATCTCATCCATTTGGCTAACACCAGAGGGGATATAATTCAAGGGCATGAAGGTAGAACTGTGCAATTTCAGCAGAGACAACTGGAATGTTTCTGCTTACCACTCTAATGTAAATATATTCACAAGGACACGTGTCACCTTGTGTGCGGGTGGACGCGAATACAAAGACGCGGCGCGCCGCGGCGTCCCGACGATGCAAATGCGCGCCGGCGCTGTGTCGAAGTCCTAACAGGCGTTGTGCTGCAGTGACAAGGCACAACAAAAACCCACGCCCCCAAGCCGTCAGTGTGATCACTCTCATCAACATTCTGTGTCCACCGCCGCCGCCGGAGAGCAGAAAGGAAATAGAAAAGAGGGAGAGAGGGAGAGAGAGAGAGAGAGAGAGAGAGAGAGAGAGGAAGAGAGAGAGTTGGGAGACAGAGTAGAACGTTAATGCATAAATCTAAATGTAAGAGGCTGCCACTCAAGAGGAACAAGGTCAGCGGTTGGCCGCTGTGCTGTGTGAGCAGCAGTGTGCAATCTGCCTGCAGT
>CAAKHG010018038.1:0-13824 GCA_901007715.1 Dactylopterus volitans
ACCCCCCCCCTCCGACGCTACCACGTAAATCAGGCGTAACGTTTTTACTGTTGGTGTGCAATCACCCTGGTGTGCACCGGTAAACAATGCAGAGACGCGGAGCTTTTTGTGAATTATACCACATGACTTACTACTAAAAAAAGGGGGCATCCACAATGCAGAGATTATGGCAGCATTAATATACTCCCTGATCTTTTATGGGACACCGGCAGCGGGAGGCCGGCTCATCAAGCAGCCATCATCTCTCCTAATGATATCAATTCGACCAAGTGTCCATTAAAAGCATTTAGCCGGGATGGATGGGCTGCGCGGGCACGTGGGAGGCGCTGAGTCACTGGCGGTGACTGAGTGCGCGCGTGCACGCGCAGGCGAAGTCTACTTTGTCCACATGCCTGACCACAAACGCGCGCACACATGTATGTATTAGTGCGCATTTAGAACACCAGACATGCACGCGGAAATCCATCAAGCTCCGGTTTGACGTACAAATGTAGGACACTCAAGAGCAGGAGTGCGCAGGCAGACAGGCAGACAGACAGACAGACACACAGTTGAGCACAATTAAATAATCATCGGGATCCATCTCTTCTGAGAGAATGAACAATCAGGCCTGGACCCGTTAGCTCTGCTGTACTTCACTCTTAATGCCACAAAGGAGATTAAATATTTACCTACAGCGGGTCTCCTAAAGAGCCGCGGCGTCTTCAAGGGACCAATACTCCATGTTTCAATTTAACACCTGTCCTTTAATCCAGGAGAGGAGCAACATGGTTTCATTTGTACAAGCGTATCGGGGAGTTCCCGGGTCTCTCCAAGGATGTGTCTACAATCTCAAAATATGTCTTTCGCAGGAGCGGTGCGTTAGCAAGCGCTGGCATTTTCCACTTTCAAATTTTTTGCAGCAGTACTTTTATTTCTTTAATGAACCTCCTAGTCTTACTACAGATCCTTACTCCCCTCCAAAAAAAAAAAGAAATAAAAATCTCTCGTGTTACATAAGAGCAAACGCCTCCCTTTCTCCACTGACACGCGCACATGAGCTTAAAGACACAGTGAGAAATGGGGCCTAAAAAAGAACTAGGCCCTCATTACAAGGCGCAGCGCGATGGTGCCACATCTCAAATACCCACCAGGCATCATTACAACACACAAATGGTCCAAAGACAGAACAGAGACGACACGGATTCAACACAGTCTTAATGAAGCCTTGAAGCGGGGAGGGGGTGAGTGATGGTGTCATGATGAGGGACTATGATGGGAATGTGGGACCAGACAGGGAGCGGAGACGAGAGGAGGTCTGAGGTCCCACAACAACTGTCAAATAATACCATCTCCATCTGCTGACATCCTACAGCCATGATTTTAACACCGACGCACTAAAAACTGCGACATAAAGCTTTGAATCATCATATAATTGGGCATGTTAAATTAAGAACGTAATTATCGCGGTTGACTCCTACCTTTGGTTTAGGGACAAATGCTCGCCCGGGGATGGTGAAACAGTTGTGGACGGTGCAGAGATATTGAGCCATGATGGACAGGCGGCTCCTCTGCCTGCTGCCCGTGCTGGCCGTCAACCTCTGGAAGGTGAAGACAACAACCGCAAATTAGTATTCATGGATACATAACTGCTAAGTCAAGGTTGCCCCTCGAGGTCATACGATGTTGATTCTGGCAGCCGCCAAACGTGTAGTAAACCTGTTACGAGGCGACCACAAGCTCGGACAAAACGAACATTTAGTTGTATGCTCATGCAGTTTTATGCGCCAACTGAAGAGAGTATTCAGTTTCTATTTAGTTAGGTGAAATGTGTCATCAAAATCAAATCCAAAAATACTTGGGGCAGCGCGCCTCGGCGGCTCACGCACCTCCGCAACCTCTTTCTGAAACACGAGCGTGAGTCGGGCGCGTCCAAACACGAAGGGCCCCGTCCTGTTGGCGATGTTCTCCAGCCATTTGATCATGAGGGGGGTTGACACGTTGAATGGCAGATTCCCTATGATGTGAAGGTTTGGCGGATCTGTGGAGCCATGCACGCACACACACACACACACAAACACACTTGTGCTAAGCTCCATGGATTTAACGCCACTCTTACAGCATGAATAATTTACTCTCCTCACCTTCCTCCCATGGCTTTGAGATATTTTCCTGGAATCCTCTGTCCATCCTGTAGGTGAGTATGTCACCGTGGACAATCCTCAGCCTGCCTGGAGCCGCCTCGGACAACAGCTGCAGAAAAACAAAGTTGAAACGACGTGAAATCGGAGGAAGGATAGAGCGTTCGCATCTCCGAGGTCATCAGTCACTCTCCGGGTGGCTGATGATGTGGCGGCTGAAGGCAGATGAGCAGGTTTTATGCCAATGACGGGTGAAGGTGTTTGAGCGATTTTTCTTTTTTTTTCCTTTTAAAACGACTCAGTGACCTCGAGAGGCGCGTACGGCAGCGTCTTACCTTTAGGCCAGGGATGAAGCGCGTATCCTTCTCCACCACGAGCAAATCTTTGGCCCCGGCGTTGAGGATGGAGCGGGTCAGGCCGCCAGGACCAGGACCCACCTCGCACACATGGGCATCGCTCAAACTACCCGCCTGGCGCACTATTTTGTCTGAAAAGATGGAGATGGACGCCTGACTCAGTTCAATGTCTTTTTAAAGGTTACGCCTGCGCAGTCTGTAAATTGCCTGGCGATTTATCAACTGGAACTCGGGCATCATGTAAATGACACTATACCCTGCAATCAAAAGGCTTCATTGGAGTTTTGCGGATCTAAATTAAGATTAATGGCGTTTGATGTAGCAATACCTGTCTGCCCCCGCGCGACGAGGATGAGATGCATTAATCTAAAAGTCACCTTGTGCAAGGACGAGAAAGCAGATCAGACCTGCACTGCATCACTGATAATTACATTAAGGCGCGAGCAGCACGAGGGCTGCAAACAACTCACTCGGCCCGTTCGCATTAAGCGGCAGAGCTAGTCAACCTCACCCATACAGAGAAGCCTGTCGCTTTCAATGCCTGGAAACAAGGTTGCGTGGAGTCGTGCAGTCAAGTGCACGGGGACAAAAAAAACAAACACATACACACACACACCATTGTTTCCTTGGTGCAGACACAGTAACAAGGAGCAGGAGGTGGCAGGTATTGGTGCAATGCAGATAGGAGCTGGAGGAGGAGAACGGAGCGGAGCAGCAAGACTGACCTGTGAGCCTCAGGTCCAACAGAAAGTTCTGGGAGAGCTGTTTCTCAGCTCGCAGGTTGTACAGCTTTATCAGCTCGCCGACGGTGGGCAGGGGGGGCAGGCGCAGAGACGCCAGTTTCCCGGAGGCGGCCATCGCTCAAACGCGGACTGCGAACACGGCAAAACGCACAGAATGCTCTGTGAGCGCCAACCCGTTACCACACGTGTGAAGCATTTCAGATCCCAGGAGGAATACATGTCTACAAATACTGGAAAGGGCACCATTTGGAGCCTTGATGATAATAATAACTTTTTTGGTTACATGACTTGAAAGTTGCTATCAAATGCATGTTAATTCCGGGGTGAACATTTAAAAGAATAACAGTAACAGGGTTTTTCCTTTCTTTTTTTTAATGTGCTTTGTGATTAACTGGGATTTCTTTTGATCTGAAATGTACTGAATATGATCTTAGTGTTTAGTTTCACCATAAATAAGCAAACAAGCAGTATTATTATGTATTGTTTTTTGTCCTGGTGACCTGTTATCTGCTCTTTTGTCAGATTTTTGATGGACTTCCAGCGTCCAGCCATAAAGCTCATTAAGTGATCTCTGGCACCATCTAGTGGCGTCCCAGGCTAAAACTAAGTGACCAACACAGACACTTCAAAAAAATCTGTACAACTTTTAACAGTCTAGTTTGTAAACAGGGTTAGGATCGATTTTCATGATGTAAACGCAACAGTCAGATGAGAAGTTGAGGGTATCGGAGGCTGGTTTCATCGCTGCTGCACACGCGGCACCGCGCGCTGGACGGCGCCGCGTCGGTACCAGTCGGAGGAGAATCACGCAAACTCAGTCCGGAACGAGTCACCTGGAGCTCATTTAGACATTTAGCGGAGCTGTGACCCCGACAGGCGCAGCCATTAGCGTCCCAGCTAACGTTAGCGCGTTAGCTGGTGCCCTTCGCTCCCAGCACTGGCGAGGAGAGGCTGCGCATTAACGTGGGGCACTTTATAGTCTTTATAAACGCCAACGCGAAACAGAAAAATGCCCAGCAAACGGAGCGTGAAACATAACCATGAAAACATATGCATGCGTTTACCCACGTTCCCCACCGGTGCCGTAGTAAGTTTCCTCCGCTGCGTTTCCTTAATCGTCACTTGTTTGACGTCGCAACGTCCAATGAGCTTGCGAGAATCGTGGGCTCGACGAATCAAATCGAAGAAGGCGGGGTTTTGTTTCGCCCTTGAGCAGTCGCCGGTTGTTGATGTAATCACGCTACACCGGCGATAGGGGGCGACATTTCAGCAAGTGGCCACGCACCACTCCCCCCTGCTTCCATTCTCAGTAGGTCATATATGACCCCCGCATGATTACTACAGAATATAATGCAACAGCCCTGCAATGGAGAATGGAGTCTCTCTTTAGGAGGAGTTTTATGTTGAATTTTTATTGAATGTGTTGGAGAGCGATGTTGACATATCTGAATGATTGTAATGGGGACCGTATGCTGTGAATGTTGTGATGCTGTTGAACTGTACTGGGTTATTGTGTGTGTGTGTGTGTGTGTGTGTGTGTGTGTGTGTGTGTGTGTGTGTGTGTGTGTGTGTACAGAGAGAGACACTAAGAGGAGGGAGGAGGTCTGCAAGTGTGTGTTCTGCAAGTTTGTCTTGCCTTCATGAGAATGCTGTGTAACGTCCCCTCCTACTATATTAGCCATCGAATACAATGCAACAGCCCTGCAATAAATTCTCCCTTTAGGAGGAGTTTTATGTTGGATTTTTCTGTCCTGGATTACTGAGAGGCGTCCCTAATATTTTGTCACCCTGATGCATATGAGTGGGATGACCAAAAGTTTAGGTACACCTCTCGGGATATATAGAATTTACAGCCCCAGTAATGATCATTAAAGTATGTCAACACCTCTCTCAAGCAGATTCACTAAAAATCCAACATAAAACTCCTCCCAAAGGGAGAATTTATTGCAGGGCTGTTGCATTATATCCTATGGTAAACATGCAGTGGTCATAATGTTGTGCTTGATCGGTGTAAATTTAGATGCAGACGTCGCCCTTATTGTATTGTAACTACTTGTAACCACTCAGCTTCAGTGTTTAGGTTCATGTCTAGAGTTCACTGCAGCGCGTCCATTCATTGTCTTAGTGTTTTGTCACGGCGATGCGCAGCTGTTGTCTGGAATGGGTCCCTGTGGCTCTGCGGTCTCCCGCCTCTGCTCTTGCCTCACACTGGGTCACGGGTGTCGGAGCTCGAGATGGAAATACTCCTCCCTGCAGGATTTGTCGGATGAGTGGCAGCTCGGCTTCGTCTCTCGCTGCGGCTGACCTTGGCAGAGTTTTTCCGGACTCAAACGAGGGAAGGAAAAAAAAACAGCGTCCTGCGTCTGCTGGTTTGGAGAAGTTCCCAAGGTCACTTTAATGTTTGTTTAATTACACGCCAGACTTTTGTAGCCAAGAGATTAAAGAATAGATCAAATTAGGACTCATCACTCTTGTGCTTTGTGTGGTCATACGGAGCATCCAGACGATAATCTGTGCATGCGTGGGGGATGTGGCCGTTTGAGCACAGGGTGGCATCAGCGAGCCACTTCCTCCGTGCGCCGCTGCAGTGTGTGATCAGCCGGGGCAGGAAATGACATTTACCATTTAATTAACATTTCTGGGATGGTAAGTCATCACTATAACTGGAACATCAGAAGACAAAAACAACAGATATACTTAAGAGTATATAATTTCCAAAGCAATTTAGATTAACAGTCTAACATCAATAAACACTGAAACCACAATAGATGTGATGTCTACATTGTGTTCAACAATAACTTTTTCTATGATGAACGTTGGGTCATTTTTATACTTAGGGGTATTTTGCTGGATGTCTCATGGGTGCTTTAGGAAGTTCAGCAGAGTGAAAAGTGAAACCAGATGTATAATGTACATAAGCATACTTGTTTCAAGAAGACAACGTTGTTATCAATTGAACAAAAACGAATTGTGATGCTGTTGGCCCACGTTGATATGTGGGTACAGGATGTGTGTCTGGGAATGTGGATGACATCAAGGAGCACTTGTTGAAAATTGGTGTAGTATATTTACTGCATGATGCAATTTTGCTTCTTTTTTATACATGCAAAATTACGCACATTTTCTGATTATGGACAGGACATTATTGCGGTGATTGGACGTGGAAAATCCAAAACCTAATTAAACGTAGTTGTCCGTCAACCTTGAAAAAAGAAAAAAAAAAGAAAAGAAAGTACCACATCAAAGAAGTTGTGGTACTTTGCAATCAAATTCCTGTGGTACTCGTTGTGCTCCTTTGATATGTATGCTGTGGTATTATTGTGGTACTTTTGTGGATTTGTTGACCTTTTTAGAGTAATTTACTATGGTTTCTGAGGCACTTGCGTGCATTTGCACGATGAGTCCAAGTCTAACACTGTAACTTTGTCATAGTGGGAGGGAAGAGTACCGGTAAATATGACCAATTCATCCTGTTCGCCATGTGGCCCAACAAATAATACCAAATATAATACCGAGTGATCCTGCCAGTCCGGACTCAGGGAAAGTAATCACTAATAATTACAGGCCTCGAGATTTTAGAAAATAGTCTAAGTCAATGGCGTGTTATGTAATCGGTGACATATTGTTCGGTGTTGGAATGAAACTAAGCGCATTTACTCAAATATGAACTTACTGTACTTGCCTGCTTGAGTATTTCCACTTCAGGCTACTTATACTTGTAGATATCAGCTGTAAATATTGCAATATTTACTCTACTATATTTATTAAACACTCAAGTTGTTTCACTAGTTACATAAAAAAAACCTTGATATGCTTGTATAATGTAATATGATGCAGCGCTGCTGGGGTTACACCAAAGACTTTACCAGCAGTGAAATATTCTAACACAAAGTATAGTAATAACAGAAGAACATCATATTCTAGCACTTTTAAAAATGTTTTTCTACATACTTTTGCTTTTGGTAATGGTACACATTCGCTCTCTCTTGCTGGGAGGTAGATGAGCAGATCGAGCTCATATTCATCGGTTCAATATGAAGCTACAGCCAGTTAGCTTAGCTTAGATTAGCACAGATGATACTCGCTGTAGCCTCAATGTTACCAGACAGACAGGCAAAAAAATTAATATTTCCAAGAAGTGTTGACCTACTATTACTCAACAGCGGTGAAAGAAAGGGGCGTTGCTAATGTGCATTGTTGAAGATCCTCCACTGTTCGCTCCAGTTTAGATGTGAATTTTTTGTTTTCGCTTAAGTGGCACACGACGGCCCAGTCTTTCTCTTCCTCTGCTTGGATGGCTTATTAGCGTTTGTCAGCAACAACTGAACAAACAAAAAAAGACCCCCCGAGAGCCGAGGAGCTGTCAGAGCAGAGGAAGAAGCGTAAGCGGGAGGGTTGCTAAAGCCGAAGATGTGTTTTTGACGACAGACACCACCGTTTGTTGGGAAATCAGTGTTCAGTGTATTTGTCGCTCTGCTGGGCAGGTGGGGGGGACAATTGGCAGCCGATGTGGTTTACATGGATTGTTGACGCTGCGTTGTCATACGCTGTCGCAAAAATCTCCCACAAAGCTGACGGTCGGTGGAAGCGCATGAATTCTCACACCAGCGTTTTATCACCCATCTTGAATTAATATGAGGGCCGTTCATTGGGCTTACGTAAGTGTGGGAATGGAAGCCGCCTCAACCTGGCCAAATTTCTATTCTGATTCGCAACAACCGAGCAACCAATGGGCTCAGACAAGACCACTGTCCTGTGGGCATTGAACATACAGAGTGAAATCATAACAAACCTCTTCCTCGCTCGATCCCACCACATGACTTCACTTTGGGTGTGGGAATTGTGGCGTTCAATCAAAATACACTTCTCATGACCTCAGTTTGGACAGATCTTCCTCTTTAATACCACATGTAGGGGGATGACATCATGTTTGGGGAGAAAAACGGCTGTCAAACAAATGTGCTGAGCTTTGAGTGGCACAGAGTGGATAACAAAAAGGTACAAATGTCTTTGAGGCCGTTCCAAGACCGGTGGGGGCCGTCCAGTTATAAGCATCCGGCCACGATCGGCAAAAGGAATGGACTGATGGCAGCGGCTGAGGGGAAGTGAGGAATTACCTATCGGACATCCTGTCAGTGTGCGTCCATCAGTCGGCTCAAGTGTTTTTCATGTGACAAAACATTGCATCAGCCGCACGCCCACTCACGCTTCAACAAAGGATACATGTGAAGAAAAGAAAAGAAAAAGAAAAAAGTCTTTTGGGTCAGATCTGCATTGCAACACAGAGGAGCTGACAAAGAGGGAGAGAATGTAGCCGGGACCATCTGACATAATTCCTCCATGAGTTTATCGGCTAGCTAGCTGATGTGTGCTTTGTTTGCTTTGGTTTCCACCTAGAGATAAGAGTGTCATAAAGTTCAGCAGGCCTTTCCCTCGAGGGGATGGACAAATGACTTTTTTCTTTAATACCAAAAAATGCAAGACCACGCGTGGCTTTGTCCGTGTCACGTGGAGCATAAAACACCATAGAAATCATTCAGCTGTCCAGTAATGTAGAACGAAATTGCTGCAAACGAACAGGCGAAACGTCGACCGTGACAGATAACGAGGTCAGCATGGGAGGAACTGGATGTTCAATTTGTACATTTAAAAAAAAAAAATCACTACCAACCAACAACCAATCAGATTGCAGTGAGGAGGTGTAATTGGTTGTACTCTTTTGGTCTTTTTGATCCATGTTGTTAGATGGATGGAAACAATTATTTCTCCTGGGAGTCTCTTTATCAAAACAATAACAATAAAAGTTATCATAGGAGGTGTCGGCTTCATTGTCAAACAACCACCGTTGCAGACGATTCAGAAATCATGCTCTTGGATGAGTTAACAGAACAAAGTTTTAAGAGATTCGGATTTTAGCCACGTCTCTCCACGTTGTGGCATCTCATTTCATTGTCACAAGTCGTGTCGGCTAATTTACAGCAACATTAACACGCTAATACATAATGCATGAGTCCACTAACAGCTTTTATGGCTATGACCTGGTAAAATCTTCCGGGATCAGTCATTTGTCTGAGGTCGCGTCGAAACGCTCAGATCAGAATTTCACTGACTTTCAAGTCTTTGCCAAATTTCCACTGACCCAAATTTCTGGGGTCTGAGCAAAGACATGTCGGGCTATTTGGCTTGTCACTGCTTGACATTTTTCCTCATTTTAATGAATTGATCTGAGTTCAAATCCCCATTTAACTTTCCTCTACCTAAGACACTGATTGATATAAAAGACCTTTATACTAGATCGACAATGCAGAAGCGCCTGCATTCTCTCGATGGCCCGCAGGGGGCATTTATTTTATTTGCCCGGTGCCATTTACAGGCAAACGAATGATTCAGCAAGGTTTACGTCGGGAATGGTTTAATAAAAGTAGATGTTCTCCATTTTGAATTTGAATATTACCTTTGGTCATCAGCAATAAGGGTCTTCTTTTCCAGTGGACGGCCGCATGTTGGCAGCCAATTGACGACCTCCTCCGCCACTGACGTCACTGAGTTGGAGGGAAAAATGTGTACGTTAAGCCCAACTTAGTGGAAGGCCACTTTGTGCTGAGGCTGAGGTGTGTCTGCTTAAAAACTGCACGTATCTTGCACATATCTAACACAACAGTGCACAGGAAGCGGAGTTAACTATTCCCAGCGGTGATGCAGAGTACAATCACTGTACCGCAGCTTTAGCTCGCCGGCTTAATTTAGATTGTTTTCGAAAAGAGGGGCCAGAAAGGCAGTGGAGCTGCCATGGTCCCGGAAAGCTCGGCCGCATTCATCCCTCCGAAGTCAGCAATTGGTGGTTCCTTGGACCGCTGTTGGGGCTTGGGTGGCTGCTGTCACCGGACTTTCCTAGCATGATGGCATGGTTCAGCTGTCACCGAGGGTCAGCGGGGAGAGTTAGCTCTCCGGCTGGGCAGCCAAAGCGTCTAGCGTTCAGCTAGCCTCAGCTGCTAACAGCGCCCGTGCTTGGCAAGAGTGGAAGAGTTAAATATAGAGCTGTACTTTTTTAGCCTCGGTGACTACGGAGGGTCAACGGAAGATGCAGCTGAGTGAAAAGATCTGGCTCGGCGACAAAGGACATCAGTTCTGCACCTTTCTCCTCTCAGGAAGTAGAACAGTCCCGACATTAACCCGTTTTGTTCTAAGACTCGCACATTCATCAACTAACTTCTGGAAGGGAGGAGAAGATTAAATGAGAGGTGTGTTTTGGACTGCTACGCCGAGCAGAACTGGATAGGCTGTGGGAGTGAAAGAAAGGAGGGGTGTGTGTGTGTGTGTGTGTGTGAGAGAGAGAGAGATAGACAGAAGGAAAGAGAGACAGAGAGAGACAGAGAGGGAGGGAGAGGGAAGTTTCTGCGCTGTGTTATTGCTTTCTACTACTCCCTCCCTGACCTGACGAACTGAAAGGGGAGAGAGAGCAGAGGATGGCGCTTTGCTCTGCTGAGTAGCCAGCAAACGCAAAAGACATCACAAGTTGGATATTAGTGGATGCTCTCCTGCTTTAGTCTGTGTTTTTTTTTTTTGTTTTTTTTTTTTTTGTTTCCCCCCCCCTCTTGGATTATTCTCGGTGAGGCTTGGGTTTCAACCTGGGGCACAGCACAGCAACAGGTACGTCTCCTCATAATGAACGCATTCTTGCGCTCTCTCTCTTGCTCTCTCTGAGTTGGCGAACAGCCCCGGATAACCTGTGTGCTCCGGGCGGACAAACTTATCAGCTGTTGTGCCTGACTCCTGTCAGACCGGAATACGCGGCAAGATTCGGGAGCTGCCGTCATCAATTTATGACTGCTGCCAGTGACAAAAATCCAAGCCTCTCAGCCTAATTCGATCTGTGTGTGTGTGTGTGTGTGTGTGTACGCGCGCCAGCTCTGTTGTGTAACACGTGAGTGACACGACTCTTCCCTCAAGCGCATGATGAATTCAGCTCAATTATACAGTCAGATAATATGGATTCTACAGTTTGCATTAATTGCTCCCTCGTGAGGAGACACTGTCACTCTTGTTGATGGCAACAAAGCTTCGGCATTGTTACGGGGGACTCATGAATCAAACATCTCTCAATGAACCACGTCTCATATCGCCGCATGAATAAGGCCCATTTAGCGCGCAAACGGTTTTTTTAATGGTGGGCATGTGGGCAGCGAAGCCCACCAGGCAACAAAGGATGATGGTGCTTTGAGTCATGTGGGAGAGAGAGAACTAATCCAGATTATTTATTGGGTCATACTGTATTTGGGAATAATATGCGCCCATTACTTCTCCCACAGCTGCCTCCTCCAGCACTTGTTACAGGTGCTTCTGCGGGCCTTCTCTGTGGCACTTCCCACACACACACACACACACACACACACACACACACACACACACACACACACACACACACACACACACACACACACACACACACACACACACTGTTAGTTGAAATCACAAATACCATGAGGCCTTCACGAGCTGCAGCAGGATGACATCTTTCATCCGGAATATTTATGGCCTGTAACGATGCTAAAATGAATTCCATTTCATCTGCATGAAGTCATCAGCCGCTTTGGAGGAGACACTCGGCTCCCGCTCGTCCATTTGTCAAGATGCACGCCGCTCCAGTATCCCAAAAAGAAAAAAAAAAAAAAGCATCCCACTCCCATTGTGGGATTCCAGTGCAGGTGTGGCTGGAGCTGCTCTCGGAGCCCCTTTTCCGCGAGGCGTCCGTGCGGCCTCGCCCTTCCTTCTCGCCTCTTCTGCCTCCCAACCTCTCCGGCTGATGTGGCGGCGATGAAATCACCGCGGACAACATGACAAAGGGAACTGGTGGCGAGATATTGCTCGTTAACATTTTTGTGCGGGCTCCAGCTTTTTATCTGAGCGCGCATCCATTCCGGCTGGGCCGCGGCGCCGCCGAGCGAAATCGGCCAAATGGCCCCGCGGACGTCGACCGTTATCAGTTCCAGCCCGTGAATGAATCAGCCGGACCGTAAATCAATAATGCGGCCCATGTTTGAGCTGAGTTGTCCAAGCTTGGTTGAGCGCCAGCGCAGCAGTATTGATTTGGGTTGCTCTTAATATGTCATTGGCGTACCTCATGACATTACTTTAGCCCCGTGTCACATGAGCTGTTACTCATCCACAGAGTAGCATAGTTTAGCCGTGAGCTGTATCGTAGCATTAGCCTGCTTAGCGCGTCATGCATGGCGGGCCAGGGCTTCGCATACTTCACATGAGCTCCGCGCAGGATAAGCGAAGGCTACGCCTGCGCCTCAAGCGCTTGTGGCATGTGCAGCATGTTTCCAAGGACTCGCTGACAAGTTAATGCGCACAAGGGGCTTGAGGAAGATTAGAATATAGAAGGTAACGAAATGATAGGAATCCGTCATTCACGCAACATTTTGAGTAATAGTTATAAGAAGGTGCCCCGCAAGGTGTCAGCTTGACCCCGTCCCTTTCTTACTACAGTATGTCTGAAAAAAAAAAAAAAATCGTATGTGTGCACGAGCTAATTCACATGTCCACATGCGCATGCGCTGAAAGACAATATGTCATGAGGCGGAGCTGGCCGCTGCCAGTGGTCGGGGGGCTTCCCTGTAAGTGTAGTGGGCCTCAACAACAGCTGTCACCGACACTTGCAGCGCCTCAGTCGTATAAGAGCCCCTGGACTTGAATTCCAGATATGCAGCTCAGACACATTTGGATATTTCGCAGAACAGTGGCACTTATAACTCACGCCGCCTCTCCGTTTAAAAATAAACTCCTTAAACTCCAGAGGAACCCAAGATCTCCTCGGGATCATTCGATCCCGCTACATGCGCCGGTGGCGGAGCGCGCTCGCGGTGGATATGCTGTTAATTGATGCTCGGCACGCCATGATGTCAGAGGCAGTACGGTCATGAAATTCACAACTTTAGAGGGTTGCAGATGTTCCTATCAGACGTTAACGAGCGGTTTCCGTCCCTTCGCCCGCGCTTTCATCCTGGGTTGCATCTTAGATGGGAAAAGTGCACGGGTGTGAAATCGGAGGCGTTTGAAATTCTACAGAAGGGAAAGTTTAACAGATCTCGAGCAGGCAGCCAAAGCGAATACCGCACCTGTCGGTGATGTAACAGATTAACTTTATATGTGTGTCTATGTATATTACTGAGATAAGGGTGAATGGGTTCTGCGGCCAGTTGTTACTTTGCGCCGGAGATTAAACATTACACCGTAATTTCACACATCTGCCAGCGACACGAGGGGTTTTCATTACTTTATTGTTGTGGAATCTGCAACAATGCATGTCATTCTTTTGTTGATTTTTTTTTTTTTGTGTGTGTTTTGCTTTTTTTTGATCGCTGGTTTTCATCTTATGTGGAAAAGCGCGCTCAACGGACCGAGTCACGAGGGCAAAGCAGAGCGACGCAAAGTCTCGAAACGGCGGTGGTGGTGGCGGTGAAGTTTGGGAGCAGCGTGGCTTCTGCCAAGCGTTGTATTATCATTTCTGTCACGTGGAATGACAGTAAGCAGCTCCAGAATTATGGATGCATTGACCTTTCTTGCACCTTTCTTAAAAAAAAAAAAAAAAAAAAAAAAAAA
>CAAKHG010018038.1:13844-35165 GCA_901007715.1 Dactylopterus volitans
TATTTTTTTTTTTTCCACTTTTTTAAAAAAAAAAAAAAAAAAAAAAAAAAGAGCTGCAAAATAAACACGTGCAGTCTCAGGTCTTCTGTGGTTGCAATAAGTGTTCACTCATCTACTGTCTGCAACCCAGTCTGCTTCCAGCCCTGCATATAAATTTACTTCATCGTGGCTGTCATCAGTATTATCTATTGGCAACATTTTCAGGCATGAAATAATAATTGCAACCTATTTTTCATTCTATAATGACACAGCTAATGACCGCATGCTACTCAACACACACACACACACTAGCACCCCTGTAACCCTGCCTGTGGCCAATGTTAATAATTAACGTGGATTTCCTCGCAGTTTAATGTCATCCAGCAGATGGTGGCGGCGGGACGTTGATGATGACTGTACGTGACCCGGATATTTTTAGAAATTTGATAACAACTACGCGAACATGCGAACAAGTGTGGCAAACAGACACTTTGATAAATATTCCCCGAGTGCCGCGGTTTATAATCTGTAGTCACACCCTCGCATTAACTTACTCAGGGAGGCGATGACAGCTAGACATTCGTCAGACATTCCTTTAATTTTTAATGCGCAAATACAATAAAATAACGATTGTTCATCAGCCCCGGACCTTCAACTCTCCGTCGAGTCTTTTTTTGGAGGAGGCTCGGGTCGCTGTGTGTGGCTGAACTGCGCCTCCAAGTTTTAAAAGCGTTATGGTGAACGAGTTCACGAGCAGTTGTCGATGTAGACGTTCAGCAGACGCGATCGTCCCCCTCTGGAGTCCAGCGCTGACTCGGTTTCTTTTGTATCTGGCGATCGCTGCTGTTGATGTAGTCTGCGCCGCGCACTCAATTAAACCGCAAAAAAAAAAAAAAAAAAAAAAGACCAAAAACTGTAACAAAAGCTAAAGGAAAAATTCTTTGAAAAAAAAACCAACTGCAGTTTCTTTTGAGACTCGGTGGTAGATACTAGGACAAAGCAGGGAAGGCAAAAGTGTGACGCTGCAGCGCCTTCAGACGAACGTTCGACTCAAAACATTTCATCCAAACAAAGGAACATTTCAACAGTGGCAGGACAAACCACTCGGCGTGCCTTCAGTACTCGGACCCCAAAAACTCGCAGCCTGAGAATCCGAGTGCTGCGAGGGAGCGTATGATTTCTGGCCTTAAGTTCAAAGAGTGGAATTCTGATCAAGCAGGCTTTTAGACGAGACCTCAGACAAATGGTTGACCCCGTGACCTTGAGTCTGCTTCATCCATATGCTTTCTCGCTGTTTCTATTCATAGACCAACCAGAACTTGGATCTCCTCCCCGCTATCCCTGCTATGAACATGATATACAGTTGGCCCACTGGCCTGGAAGAGTCTTGATGAATCGGTTTTGGTTTACAGATTCTCTCAATTTGAAAAAAAAAGAAAAGAAAAAAGAAGTATTTATGCTTCCCTTTATGGGGATTAATCATCTAATTAAGACACATGAAGGTGAGTCATGCAGCTGCGCTCATCCATATGCTCGGTGCCACTATGGCGCTTAAGAAACTTCAGATGTGTGAGACTGAACACGAAGTGCATCAATTTGCAGTCGCCCACACACCAGCGTCATAAAGTTAGAAGCCTCTGGTGGATTTATAAGGCAATTACAAGTATGTGTATAACCCTAACCCTATATATATATATATATATATTTAAAAAAAAAGGCCTGCAGCAATACTGATATCGTAATTGTGTCATATTTTACAAGTGAGTGTTTTAGAAACCACGTGAGGATGGGCTGTCTCTCCCTCAGAGTCAGTAAGCTGAATGTTAAGTTAATTAAGTTAAGATTAAATTAATGTGATAATCAGAACATGAGATGTCACCTATGCCGACGTTTCTCCCTGAAGCATCAACGGAAGCGATCAATGCCGTGAGAGAAGCTGCGGCCGCTTGGTCAATGAAGACTGTTTGACAGCTCAATTTACTGGAGAAAAAATGCTCCTGAAAAGAAGGATCGCACGGAAATATGTCCCCGTCTGTGCCGGCGTCGCTGACGGAGCAGGGAAGGCTCGTCGCCCGTCTCGCCGTCCCGCGTCCCTATTTTCCTAGAACATGGCTGTTATGTAAAAATCTGACCCCTGAGGCCACCGGCCCTCCAGGCTGGAACGAGCTGTCCGTCAAAACCCTGGAACAGATTGCACCTCTGTACCCTTGCATGGGAAATACTTTTAGGCGCTCACATGGAGTAACTTTCATTAACAGACGGATTGACTTGTAGCTCCGAATCTCAGCCGCGGCTGCAGTTTTGATTGAAATTCCCATATCTTGGCGGGATATTTTGTTTTTCTTGTCAGGACAGAAGAGCTTCTCAAGCGTTCCGCATTTTATCGGTGTCCTTTGGCAGACCAACTTGCCAAAGACTCTCAGAACATTTCTCACTCCTTATTTAGTCACAGTCGGTTTGCACTATGAATATATCAAACTCCTCGATTCAAACGGTGCGTTTTTCCTATAGCACGTTGCTACATTACTTGCAGCTTCTCTCCACGTCCTTTATCTCAAATGAATTTGGCCCCGAGCCACTCTTTTATCTGCAGACCTCTCCACTTCCCCTCTCTTTCTCAATTGGTGAGCATCGCACGCAGGCACAGCGTTCGTTAATGTTGTTCGCCCTGCCGTTACTGGAAACAACAGACTGTAATCGGTTACATTAGCCCCCATCAACATGAACATTTCGAGGAATTTTTATTTCCAGGAGTTTATTTCCCTGGGTGAAAGAATTCCTGGTAATCTGTTTGGTTTGCGTTTCCGCGAATCACAAATTTCTTTTGGCGCGTGCCCTACATCTGAAATCAACAAGTTTGCCGTCGCACACTGGCTTAAACATGGTGCGAGGAAATTCGTCCAATCAGCGCGCAGCCCCGGCCCTCAGAATTCAAGGGAATATGAAAGACGCTACCCCCCCTACAGAGCACTGCTTTCAGGGAAAGTTTGGGATCGAGAGAAAGTTTTTCTCCGGGTAATTTCGGAGGAGACGTGCTGAGGTTTTTCAAAGTCCCGGGTCAACGATAAAGTTCCTACGGTGGGAAAGGGGCTATTATTCAAAAAATGAATGCAAAATTCAGACTGCGTCCGATGTTCTCACTTCTAAACTCGAGAGTGTCTATTTGCACCCAAGTGAGAAAAGTCACATGCTGACTTATTACTTTTGGTGTCAATTTACCCATTTTTTTAAACTTCAGAGTTTGGTCAGGTTTTGACAAGAATAATAAAGCAGCTGATTAAGTTTGTGGAAAGGATCATGATTAGGGGCAAAATACACCCTTTCATGACATCGGCTGCATTTCTCTGGCAGAAAGCCTTCAGGACAAACTTCTCCCATGTGCCTGTTTAGTGTGATTCATGCACACAGTTTATGAAGCAGGGCTATAGATAATGACTTTTTCTTTTTACAACAACGATTATATTGACAATCATTTTGTTGTTGATTGATAAATCAATTGACTGGTCTGAGAAATGAATAGTTACTGAAAGCCTAATCAGCATTCATCCAACCTTCCACCCATGCATCTATTGTCTTCCACTTATTTGGAATCAAAATCGCAGAGGCAGCAGACTTAGTAAAATAACCTAGAATTCTCCATGTTGACCCGAAGGCTATCTAGTCCCTTCAGCATGTTCTGGGTGGACCGCGGGGCCTCCTACCGGTTGGGCATGCCCAGAGCAACTTTAACAGGAGGCATCTGGGAGGCTTCAGATCACCTCAACTGACTGCGCTGGATGCGAAGGAGCCGGGGTTCTACACCAGCTTGTTCTAGCTCCTCCCGGATGCCTGAGCTCCTCACGCCCTCTCCAAGGCTAAACCCAGCTAAACCTTTGAAAGGAGTTCATTTCAGCCGCATGTGTCCATGACTTCATTCTTTTGGTCACTACCCAGAGGTTGTCACCATAGATGTGGGTTGGAATGTAAACTGACCACATTGGTTTTATGGGGCTCATGGGAACGAACCCGGTACCCCATACTCATGAAGCACCCCCCCAACAGTCATTTGCCTTATCCAAATCCACAAAGCACACGAGCACTGGATGAACGTATTCCCATAACCCATCCAGATTATATGCAAGGGTAATGCTGGTCCACTGTTCCACAACTTACCTTGAAAATAATCATCGTTCATTTTGGCGTATAATATTGCTCTTCTGAGTAAGTCACGGATTGACCATCAGTAGCACCTACAGACCTTCTGACTACTGACAAGACTTTATTGCCCTTTTTCACATTGGAATGAAGGTGGCGGCCCATAGATACTCATATGCGTGACAGCTGGGATTTGGGGTCCTGCTTTAAATTTAGACCCAGGCCTTGACTGCGGCCTCGCAGCCTCTTTCACATTAGACGACAATGAAATATTGGATGCCAGGCCAATCTGTGACACTGTTTCCGATGGTTTAGATGCCATGGACATGTATGGGCAGCGTGACGGTCGGCGCAGACCTCAGAGCAAAGGCTCATTGTCTGCCAGCTCTCCTTTATTTTATATAAAGACAACTGGGAATGTTGCATGCCAGACTGGAATGCAAATCATGTGACTTTGGAATCTCCATTTGCTGCTCTGGGGAATTCACTTTAGTAAAGACTTCAGTGACAAGTCGAGGTGGATCAAACAGTGGAGGCATTGTGACGATGTGGAGTACCTGTCATCAATAGCATGTCCTGTCAAATACAATCTTGTCATCAGCAGGGCCCTTGAAATTGTAGTTTTATTATCACCTACAGCTGTTTGGAAAATTTCTATGTCCATAATCTCAAAAGAATTTCCATCTGAGAATTAAAAAAAAGCATTCTTAGTAATCTATGTAATTTTAAATTAAGATTATAGCTGTGATAATCAACGTCTTATAGCATAAATATTCACCACATTCCCTATTAAAAATGATATGACTGCAATGTGGTGTTTTGAGTTTCGTGATAACCCTAACCCTAACACACTATTTAAAAATATATATATTTTCGTATATTACCATTTTTCGAATTATGTCCTTGCCACTGACGCCAAGTGCATCAGTGGCAAATCAATGGGTCTATGTAAATATAGTCTAGTCTAGACCTGCTGTACCTATAGGAGAAGTGCACTGAGATAACCTCCATGTTTGGTATATGATTTAATGCATGACTGATTATGATTTAGTATACAGAATGACTGTGTTCCTCTTTACTGCAGCAAAATGGGATTGTCAGAGGACAGGCTGGCCTAAACTGTCATAAAAACCTATTGCAAATATTCTTAATGTCGTTTTGTACCAAGATCATTGTCACTGAGAATAAATGACAAAATTATGTTAAGTGAAATAGAAATAGAAAGGAAGCCTTAAAAATAATAGCATATTAATAATACATTCAATTAATGAGCTGTTTAGTTTGTTTACAGAACTAAAATTACACAGAAAATAAATTAGCCTTAGTTCATTTTGTTAGTAGTATTTGTGGATGATTATTCATCCTTTCAAAGTGAACTTAGAGCATTTTAAAGATGCTCTGAAGACGTTTTGAATCTATGAATCAAGTCCCATACATGCAAGAAGAAAAAAAAAGGACCAGATATGACTGAATCTCATAAACTCAACTGAAATTGAAAACCACCAGAATGAAAATTGCAAAACTGTAACAACTTTCTTACCTGGCATGATACTGTTAAAAATTATTCAAATGTGTGATATGTACTGTGTCGCTCACATAGTGACAGATCCGCACAGGGTTTTCACCCTGACCCGACTTTGCAGCTTTATTTCTATTTATTTTATTTTTGCACCACATGATTTTCTGATCATCCAGCAGCACTCTACTAGCAGCACTCAACATCAGACAGACAAAGGTACTGGCTAATGAAAGGGACTGGCGAATGGACATAGGGGAGCATTTAGCAGCATGAAAGCGTGCACGCACTCAGCTGGTGGTGACCAAACACTGAGCTAAAAGAAGATCGAACGTTCGACATAGACCACCAAGACGTAAGCACGACCGCAAATGAATGCTCGCGTTGTTCTGGTGTGTCACTGTTTAGGAGATAATCAGTTGTTTTTCACAGTTTCCAGCTTAACATGGTTTGATCTGTGTCTGAACCACTCACTTTGCTGGCCTAATGACAAAGATGGCAAGCATAGAACCAAAAAAAAAGAAGGACATTTTATACTCTGCATGCTGCTTTCTAACTTTTCAAAGTCAAAGTCAAACAAGTGCGAACACACACGGGCACTTGCCCGCCAGCGCTGCTGAACATGAGCGAGCCCATAAAATTAGACGGGCAGATACAGTAGTATCTCTGGATTTTATGGCATGGGCCCAGAAATTAAAAATAAACCGCCAGACATAGTGTTGACCGCGCGGCCCGCGGCGCTCACTCCCTGAGTCACTTACAGTACCGCGCACGTTTCAGCGCTCTCGTGCCCCACTTGTGCCAGTTTTAATGCCCTCCACGTCCGGGCATCTCCCATGGAAACCCGCTGGCGCCGCTTGAATGGTGGCACACAGACCGTAAGCGCCTGCGCTGTTCGACAGGCGATCCAGCGATAGTGAATCCACAGCTGAAACTAATAGTTATGGACAGGAAAGAAGGTGCTGCATGTACTCTCCAGTTAAGAAGCAGCCCTCTGTGGAGCCGGCGTGCACTCGCTGAACTTGCGGGGTTAAGATAAGGAATGTACTTAATGTGTTGGGTTCGTCAGACCTTTTTTTTTTTTTTTCTCCTCCGTTTGAACCGAGAGACGCAGTCGCCGCTATCTCGCCGCCTTCCCTCCTCATGTGCCGGGCTCTTTTTCCAGGAAGCGGTTTGGATTCAAAGAGGTCACTTTCAAGCATCATTAAAATTCATTGCAAGTTTTAACTTCACTGGCCGCCATTATAGGAAAAGATAAACATTTCTCTTTCAGGTGAAACCTTTGATATGCAAGCTGCCAAACCTTTCTGCGGTGCATATAGAATGCCCGATTCTGTTGCTCTTTGAACCGCCAGCGTCTTTGCAGTAATTAAGTTAACGACACGCGCTTCCCCGAATTCACAAGCTCCCAAACAAATTCAAATGTTGCACCATGAATGCTGTTTCATGTATGTTGCTGCATGTTTATGCGCACTTTGGAGCGCCGCTTCCGGACCCGTGATTCCGAGATCAGGGTGCTGTGACATCACATGCATGTAATTTGTCTGTTTGTGATTAAAATTGTGGGCCATGTTATATTTGCATTTGAGCGCTGTGACGAGAGCTCAGATGCACACACACGTGCGCGCAAGCTGCGCGTCCCGATGAGCTACAGCGTGTTTGACCTCCGAATGCGCAGCGTGAGGGAGCCCAACGTATACAGAATTCCTCCGGGCCCTTTCTGCCTGTGCTAAAGTAATCAAGGCCACAATGCAAGCGTGCTCTGTGTCACCGCAAAATGATGAACGGGGTTAAATTAAATTAACAGGTGAACAGATTTATTTTTTCGGGGGATCTGGATCAAGTGCTCGTTTCAGGCTTTTAATGCCATCAGAGGCACTCGGGAGCGCCACAAATGTGCTTCCACGTCATCAACACTCAGTATGAGATGCACAACCCTTTGGAAAAAAAAAAACAGGATGTGTAAGGAATGTAGACACCCACACACCATGCAAACACACAGACACACACACACACACACACAAAAAAGTGAGTAATTGAGGATCTTTACTCTGGATTTGGAGGGTTGTTACATCTTGTAGGATTATGTAGAAAGAGATGTGGACTGGTTGGATTTAGGAGCTCCTGAATAGCTTTTTCTCAGGATTACCATTTCCTGAACCAATTGTAATTTTATGTATACGTACAATCAGGGTGTTTTCGTGTGAGTGTGCGTGTCATTGTGATCAAGTGGGCTGGAAAGGCGGCTTACAGGTTTCTGGTTGACAGATGTACACAAGGGAAATGTACCAAAAACCCACTTCAAAGAAAAGCAACATCCATTTATTATCCACACACTTGGGTAACAAAGATAACATGCTGCTATTTATCTTTTTGCCACAGGTAGCCAATGAGATCCAAAAGCAGTGGGGTGGAGCACCCAGCCAATGGGGTGCTTGGGGTTCCACAGGCCGACCATGACATCAGCCAGGAACAGGAAGTGGGTCTACCTGTAAAGAGTCTGAAGGCCAAAGCTCAGCAGCATGAGGATAAAGTGGAAGTGGAGGTGATCTCCGACAAAGAGAAGCTCCTGCTGGATTCCACAGAGGCTAAAAACAAAACGGGGGACATCATGGACCTGTCCAAAGAGGATCTGCTGAAGCTGCTGGGGATCATGGAGGGAGAGGTTCAGGTGAGACTGCCAGGGTCAGCAGGAACCTCCCTCGGCTGCCCGTCACACAGAAACTGGATGAAAACAATGCATATCTCACAGACGAACACTGACAAGCCACATAGACAGTTATCATATTTGGGGTATTCAATTTGCTTTTCCAGTAGCAGACAGCTTATGTCATGAAGTGCACTGCGGATGAACATGAGTGCGAATGAGCATTGTCAACAGCTGAGTAAGGATTGTAATTTTTAGCACAATAGCTCCATCTTGTGTTTGAAAGTTTAACCTGCCAGAGAAAACAGGCACATGAGGCGTGTTAGACATGCTACAGGAGTCAAAACCAGCTTAAATTGGGGTGAGGTTTGAGAAAATCTGTACGTCATGTAGGATATCATGATTTTAAGTATCCGCTATATAGAAATACAGAGTATGATGTGTGTCGGATATTTTTTGCTGGAAAAAAAAAAATACCCCAATAAAATCGGAAAAAATTGGCATCAATGCCTGACATGCAAATACTTTTTAATCTAATTTATTTGGTAGATACGTGACGTCTCCTGCTTCACTATTAAGTCTAGTCTCAGTGTATTTATGAATATTGGTCCAAGACTGGCTTCCAACTGCCAAATGTACACTTGCTGTGATGTCACAACAGCACCCCCGAACTCTTAAAATCATATTTTCAATGAGCACAGTGGAAATTTACACTGTCATCAGTGATGTCAAAACAGCCATCCATCATCCATCATGTGGAATCCATCATTCTCTTCAGTGAGGAATGAAAATAATGCATTTTTTGGGGGGGGGGGATTTAATGCATCACTTCTTACTTTTGCATCACAGAGTAACCAGGGTGTGCAGCTCCTCCCCCCTCAAGCCATGTTATGCTGTGTTATTTTGTTTCTTTATATGCTGCGTATGTGTGTAATTGCAGGCCAGAGAAGATGTTATCTGTATGCTTAAGTCCAAACAAAGTCTCCCCGGGACGCTTGAATCCTGTTACGGCTCAGCGGTAGCTGGCTCGGCCCTGCAGGCCCTGCAGAGGGACGGCTTCATCACTGGCACCAAGCCACACAACCACAGCGTCTCCCAGAAGCCTATGATTGAGGTCTGTCGCAGCAGGGTTTTTCTAAGCTCCCCGCCTGCGTAGTGCATTTTAACCCATCAATGACTGAGTCTTTAAGCCGCGCAGAGACACGCAGCTATTGAGATATCGTGTGTGTGTGTGTGTGTGTGTGTTTTGCAGCTGGAGCATCTGCAGGAGAAGCACAGGGAGACGTACCGGCGGATGCTCGGCCAGTTGCTGCTGGCCGAAAAGTGCCACCGTCGCACCGTGCAGGAGCTGGACACGGAGAAGCGCAAGCACGTCGACTACATGAACAAGAGTGACGACTTCACCAACCTCCTGGAGCAGGAGAGAGAAAGGTGGGCGGCGGGGAGCTGGAGCTGGGGCATGAAACTGCTTAGTATTGCAATCAAGATGATAGACATCATTCGGGACTTTGAAATCCGCCCTTCTGCGTCTACTACTCGTCTGAACATATGAAGTAACGTCTGTTGAAAAAAAACTTTTGGCCACGAACTGAAGTAGGTTTTTTTTTTTTTAGCCTTTCTGAGGCGCACCAAGCTTGTATTTGTGAGAAAGCGGTATGACAGAGTAGCGCTTTAATCTTTTCTGCTAAACGCATGAAAAAATATATCGGTATTTATCGATTAGACGGCGCATGTATAACATTCAATGTTGTGTAATTTAATAGCTAAGAAAAACATTTAATATGCGTTTTGTGGAGTAAGCTGGAGAGCAAGGGGACCGATGATAAGGAGACAGGTGAGAGCAGTGAGGGAGGGGATGAGGGTGAGCGGGTGGAGGAGGGCAGGATGAAAACATGAATTAGAGAGGCAGCGTGCTGAAACACACAAAGTGGACGAGGTGAAAGAAGGCACGGGGGAGAGCGCAGCAAAGGAATGCAGCAACATCGGAGAATGCGTGCAACAAGATGGCCTCATCAACCCAGCGGAGCATGCATGAGAGCGGGCGGAGCGATAACCTCAAATACCTCCGTTTGATGGAGGTACAGAGCTCTGGGGGAAGAAGAGGAGCGAGTGGAGTGGAAATGAAAGGAGGGAGGCGGAGTGCGAACCGTGGACGAGGAAGGGGGTCAAGCTCTCTGCTGTGGGAAAGAGGGAGGTCAGGAATAGCGAGGGGAGGAGACAAGGCCACTGAATGAAGGATCCAAAGGGGCATTCGAGAGGAGAGCCCATGACATCGTGGCTGAGATGAAGTCATCGTCGAGGGCCGTGACCTTGGTGGAAAGGAGAGGGGTGGAGAAGAGGACGAGTGGAGAGAGGACGTGGGAGACGAACACTTTTAAGCGTCAGAGAGGGGAGGGGGGCTAGGTTACGTCACGTGTGTGTGTGTGTGTGTGTGTGTGTGTGAGTGTGTGTGCAGAGGGCCTCACGCAGATCAAACACGCTGGGCTGACAGTCGCTTAATGTGCACTGAATGCATATGAGCGAGGAGGCCCTACTGATCACAGATGAGGGAGAGCCGTTGCCCGCTGAGGAACGTGTCGCGGCGAAATCCACGTAGCACATCGCTCCCACACACAGCAGGCTGTGGGCAAACGGCTGGAATGGACGGGTGAATTTCGACTTCCATATACAGTATATATATATATATAACAAGTTGACCGCAGAGCAGGCGGGAGACCACTTCACGCCGCATTTCATGATCTGTCAAAACTTCAAACAGTCCATTTGCTGCAGTGACCCCGCCGCGGCGCGCGGGCCCTCCCCTCCATAAGCTTTTACTGCACAACACAGGAAGCCGAGCATGGCAGCTAAATCACGGTCCCGACAGCTGAATTGCCATCACACACTTAAAAGCAGGACGGGAAATAAAAAAGGCATACTTCAGCTCGGTATTATATACAATCTTTTGGCCGGATTCAAGAGACGTGGGCAGGAGGGAGCAGTGATTTAAAGCGTTTCAGCTCACAATGAAAAATGTCATTGACTATAAATCGCCGGGCGCTCTGGACCCATCGAGAGTGGTGTTTATGTTTTCATCCAAACAGGCCTGAAAGAGATAACCGAGCTCGGAGGATCACGAGGGCCACATGCAGTCCTGCAGTTCTACGATTCATTGCACGGATGCTTTTATCCAAAGCGACTTGCACGTGAGAGCTCGGCGATACAAGCAAGGATCTAGTCAGGAGGGAGCAACGCGAGTAAGCGCCCTGAGGCAGTTCCAAGCCTGAATAAGATGTAGGTGCAGGAAAGAGTGATAGAGAGTAGCGAAAAGTTTTTCTTTTTTTAAACGAAGAGGTGTTCAGAAAAAGAGCTGGGTTTTTTTGGTCTATCACTGATTACTCAGTGGGTTTCAGCAGATTCAACAGAGTTTGGTTAGGCTAGGTTAGGTTGAGGCTTTTTTTTTTGTTACGACTCCATAACACACGCCACCTGAGGCAAAAAGCACGCGCGAATGAGTCCAACCTGGGCTTTCACATTGATGTGAAGGCAAACCCGCGCATTGCTCTATCTCCAGGAAAGCAGTCGTGACAGCGCAGGCCGGGTGGCCCTTCAGGTACACCAGCGCCTCGAGCTTTTTTGGTAACGCGTTGATATATTGCACAGATTTACTTTCACCGTGTTTTCCGTCTTCGTGTGTGTAGGCATGCTTACGTTTGCCACTTAGCACCAAACAAAGCCTGTAAGTGCAGCTTTGGAATGTTAATGGTCCTGCATTTGGGTCAAAAAACTGACTGGCATTGCTCAGCATGACTGAGTAAAAGTGAATGTTGGAGGCCTGTAAACATTGGGAACATTAAGTCTCCGCTTGAGTTTTTAGGCATATGCTATGAATCACAGCTGAACTGACTCACACTTAACTCTCACTTGATACTTGACTTGCATGAGAGGGGCGACCTCCTTCCTCTGCCAGGTAGTTTCCAAGCAGCTTCCCCGGCCACGTTAGCCTCTGTCAGCCTACAGATGGTGCGTGGGTATAAGACCTGCGAGGTCTTGCTCAGATCCTCCGAACTGTGCGGCGCGAGGCCACAACAAAGCGTGAGGAAATGTAAAATGGCAGGAGAAGATGACCTAACCTCATGGCTGGATGGATGGATGGATGGGTGGATATGTTGAATACACATGATGCAATTATGCACACGTAAAACACCCTTAGCACAAAGATTTTAAGCACCGGCACTTTTACAGAAACACACGGATGCACCAAATCTGGCACAACTCTGTTTTCTCTCTCTCTTAGGTGAGATGGAAATATGACATGTGACTTTTTTTTTTTTTTTTTTTAATAAACCTGATCTCCTCTAAGCGCACCTGTGCCAGACATCCACAGGAACGCAGAAGATGGGTACCGAATGAGCTGTTTCTGACTGGTAGCCATGAGCCATTAACACCCTCTCGCGTAACAGATCAATTTATGTGTCAGCGAGTTCAAATATTTAAGTGACACGGTGTTTAATGATTAACAGAAGAAACAACATCCTTTCCTGGGGGGAGTTTCAAAGAGTGTAAGGTCATGCACACTAAATGGGAGTATGAAACAGATCTGAAGGTGATTATGAGGAAATCCAAAACTAAAAGGGCACAGTTTTCACGTCCTTTTAAAGCTGCATGAGAAAAATACACATCATTTAAGCATCTGTCAGTGACTCAAATACACACAGTGATATGTAAACTGATAAGGTTGTTTTTTTGTTTTTTTTTAAAAAGGGCACAGTGCTCTATGCTTCGATGTCTTTCTTTTAGCAGCACATCGGTCTCATGTACATTATCACATCGACTCTCTTGCTTAACACGTAATGCTTTTCTCTGTCAAGAGGGGCCATTACTGTACAACACGGTGTTTTGACAGCTTTTTGGCAGCTCCCGTCTGCTTCAATCCGCAGCCCCTTGACACAGAGGGGCTGCAGTGCCTGTGAGCAAATTCCCCAGGAAACAAGGGATGAAATGTTGTTCCATGATGAATAAATGTTCTCTCATGTATTCTGGCTTATGGGTCACACCTGTGCATTTGCTTAAGAAATCTGTTTTTGGTTCTTACGCACACGTTTTTTTCACTCAGTGACTCTCATTTATAAAGTTGTCATGCTCTTGAAAATGTCTGAACTAAAACAACTGACACTCGGGAGAAAAGCGGTCCGATTCTACTTTGTTCTTATCTTGACCTGTGTTGACACATGTGGACTTATCGTATAAAATTGCAAATTTCTTTGTGGTTCAGCATGTAGATTCATTCTATGCAAACTTTTGTATTTGCCATTTTGGACTGTAAACAGCCAGTATATTTACAGCCCCAAATATTCTTTGTTAACAGAGCACAGCCTGTTACTAGGGTACCAGCCAATTTTAGGGGTGTCAGTGTTATCCGACTGTGTATTACTGACTGTGAATTTTAAGAGCTACACTCTGAGATCTGGACGGCTCATTTGTACAGTAGCCAGACCCACCAGTTGCACTTGGCAATGAAGGCTACGGATCAGGATGTTTACTGCCATTCGTAAAGAGAGAATCAGCCTTTAGATGCTTTTAGATGTTCAGATAAAATATGTCCAAGGAGATTATTTACTTATTTAAGCTGTGGCTCCGTAATTCATTTACTTCCCCTGTAGCTGTATCTGTACCGTCCAGCCCCCTGCGCAACAAATGGCGTAGCGCTTCATGCACTATCGCCATGGTTACATTCTGACCTCCCAGATCTCCCTCACCTCAAGGGACACATCCAAACTCGTCCATACCTGCTTTCCTCATCACACGTAGACCCGCTGTAGAACCCAGTTCAAACCAAGTGTCTCCTCAACTGTAACAACAGCAGATACTCTGTATTTACAGTCTACCGGACCTGCGACCTTCATGGCCTCTGGCCTGCAGAGGCAAAAGTCTGTGCGCTTTAATGGAAATATAACGCGATTTGCATCAAAACATGCAAATAGCTATGTTTTGTGAAATAACGCATCTCTGAAAGATAGCTATTTTAGTGTGAAAAGGCTTTGGTGGTGTGTCAAATACACAGTATGCCTATCTTGTACAGATAAGTCTACTGTTATCTGTCGATTAGTACTTTCCCTCCAAAATGCCAATGTTGAAAGAAGGACAATCGAGGGGAGGTTTGCAAAACACGCCTCCCGTGGCAGGGATCCCACCCCCTCCACACTGTCAAAAGTAGAGCAGCACACACACTCTCATACACACATTCCTGCCTTATAAGGGTGAGGTGACATCATGCACTGGAGGTCCGGTGGTGCCTGACTGTATTTATTTACGTTTTATTGTCCTTCTAACATGCTTGGAATGTGATACAGGACAATCTGTGGGAAAGGAGGTCCTCGCCTCTTTACATGCATTCTTAATGGATTTTGTGTAAGGTTACGCGTGTCCATGAGCTGCATCCGTAAGTGGGTAAGTTCTGAGGAGTTTTGATGGCGTTCGCAATGGTGGATACATTCTGAAACAGGCTTAAAAAATGTGGAGGTTGTTTAAGCTTTAAATTCACAAGCTTTCTTGTTGCACTGGTTCCTCTTATTTGTTTTTTCTGTTTGTTTTTTTTTTTTTTTGCAATGCAAAAATGTCCACCTGTGTTTTGCATTGGTGTGCTCCTGAGATCGGACCAGCCGAAAAAAAATGCAACTTTGCATTCAATGTATTTTGCATTTTGTCGGCGCCGCAGATGAGAATGCATGAGCAGCATAGAAAGAAGCCAAGAGAAAGGAGGTCCACTTTGGTGAGGGGTCGTTAAACTTGCACTAGCACTTTGTGTTGTGAGCATCTACCCCGTCAGTAGAGGTGAAAATAGTCAGGTTTTTTTGAGGGGTGTATTGAAAGACTTTCTGGATAAATAATTAACCAGTTTTACAGCTTTTTCTGTGGCGCATTTGTTGTATAATCTGTCTTTGTGTCTATCTGTATATACTTGTTCCTGTCTTACAAAACTACAATCCATGCTTAAATTCCTGGATGGTTAGAAAAGTCTTAAAAAGTTGGAGCAGTCTCACCAGCCAAACACAATATTGAGAAAAATGTGTCTGAATTGCTTAAACGGGGCTTTATTAAAAAGTGTGTATCTTGCGGCTGTTATTTCCATAAAGAGCGAAAGCTTTGACATGCAGGGAAAATGTACAGAGGGTCTGAATGGACTACAGCGATAATTACTTGTGATGCTTGAAACGAGGATTAGAAGAAACACAGGCAGTGACTTTAACGGCTCGCCTTTTTTTTTTTTTTTCTCACTCATTTTTAGGCTGAAGAAGTTGCTCGAGAATGAGAAAGCCTACCAAGTGAGAAAGGAGAGGGAGCACTGCAAACGTCTGGCCAAGGTGCAAGAAGAGCTGGTCAAGCTGAAGTCCTTTGCCCTGATGCTGGTGAATGAGCGGCAGCAGCACCTGGAGCAAATGGACCAACAGAGTCAGCGGGTCCAGGAACTCAGCCAGCAGCTCCAGCAGCGGGAGCAGATACTGAGCGAAGCCAGGGAGCGTGCTCAGGAGGATGGCCACAGGGTTCTGAGCTTGGAGGCTGAGCTGAAAGAGAAATCTGTCAAGCTCACCCAACAACACGAGGAGATGAGTGCCAAGCTGGCCGGTCAGGAGCTCCAGAACCGTCAGCTCAACGCCAAACTTTTGGGGCTTATGCACACAGTGGAGGAGCTCGAGGAGAGCAACAAGGCTTTGAGGAAATCTGAGGAGGAACTGCAGGAGATGAGAGAGAAAATTGGCAAAGGGGAGTGTGGAAACTCTAACTTAATCGCTGAGCTGGAGAATTTAAGGAAACGGGTGCTGGAAATGGAGGGAAAAGATGAAGAGATTACCAAAACTGAAAACCAGTGCAAGGAACTACGGAAGAGATTACAAGAAGAGGATAGTAAAACTAAAGACCTCCGGCTGGAGGTGGAGAAACTCCAAAAAAGAATGATGGAGTTAGAGAAACTTGAGGAAGCTTTCAGCATTAGCAAGGATGAGTGTGCACAGTTGCACACTGCTTTAGAGCGAGAGAAAGATCTGACCAGGGAGCTGTCTGATGAAGTCGTAGCGCTCAGGATCCGCATGAAAGAGCTCGAGTCTTCTGAACTTAAATTAGAAAAGTCTGAGCTGAGCCTGAAGGATGACCTGAGTAAGCTGAAGTCATTAACTGTAGCTTTAATGGAAGAGCGGAAGACCCTGGTGGAAAGAATGATGTCAGACGAAAAGAAAACGGAAGATTTGAGTAAGATGGTCAAGGTCGAACAGGGCAAAGTTATGGAGGTGACTGAGAAATTGATAGAGGAGAGCAAAAAGTTCCTCAAGCTGAAATCAGAGATGGAGACCAAAGTAGAGATTCTAACCATAGAAAAGGGTGAGCTCAGCACGAAGCTAGCAGACGAAACGGATAAAACAAAGGATCTGAATTCGAAAATCAGCCAAATGAAAAAGAGGTTAGACGGGCTGGAGCAAGCAGAAAAGCTGTCCGTGAAGAATCCAGTGAAATGTGAGCTGGCACGAGCTTCCGATCCCGTTAAAAGAGAAGACAATAAAGTAAAGGAGCTGACCTTTGAAATCGAGCGCCTTAAGAATCGCCTCAAACAACTCGAAGTGGTGGAGGGAGATTTAATCAAGACGGAGGATCAGTACGACATGCTGGAGAAAAGGTTTATAACTGAACAAGACAAAGCCAACATCCTTTCCAAGCAAGTGGAGGCGATGAGGAGCCAGATAGCACGGAACAAGGCAATCGAGAAAGGAGAGGAGGAAAGCCAGGAGGAAGATCTGCGCCAACGATACAGAAGAGAGGAATCCAAAACCAGGGAACTGCAGGCAGATGTTGTCGCTCTCAAGGAGAAGATCCATGAATTGATGCACAAGGAAGACCAGCTTTCCCAGCTGCAAGTGGATTACTCTGTCCTGCAGCAGAGGTTCCTGGAAGAGGAGGAGAAGGCAAAGAACATGGGCACTGAAGTTTTCCATCTCACCAAAGAGCTGGAGATAGCAAAGCGTCAAAGCCGTGCGCTGAGGCCCGGTTTGAACGGGAGGAGAATGGTGGACGTCGCCGTGACATCGACAGGAGTACAGACAGAGGCATCGTCCACCGGGTCGGCAGAGGAGGACACCCCTGCTGTGTTCATCAGGAAGTCTGTTCAGGAGGAGAATCACATCATGAGCAACCTAAGGCAGAAGTGTTTGAAGAAACCGGCGGAAAAGGTTGAGCGCTGCCCTTCGTCTGGCAGTGATCTCGGTATGAAGAAATCCTGGATTCCCTGGATGAGGAAAAAGGACACCACCTCGACTGAGACTAACCCGGAAAAGCCTCTGCAGATAAACGGAGATCCTGCGCCATCGGACCTGGTCATGTCCCAAAAGCAAGGGCAGCCTTTACACATCCGAGTGACACCAGACCACCAGAACAACATGGCCACCCTCGAAATAAGCAGCCCCAACGCCGAAGACGTTTTCTCCAGCTCAGCCCCGCTTAGCCCCAACCCATCTCATCCAAAATCCAGGATTACAATCATTCCCAGCCACTCTGCTGCAGCACAGAGGGGGAAGTCCTCCACTGGACATCATGGTCCTGAAAGAGCCAAGTCTCCAGTCACTATCACAACTATATCCAGAGCCAAGTCTCCAGAAGGCAGTCGAGCTTCCTCCGCTGCCTCAGGAAGGCCGTTGTCCCCCGTCACGATTATGACAGTCAGCACCATAGCGCCTGAAGCATCGTCCTCCCCGGAACCCCAGGAGATGACCATGGGCCGGGCTGTTTTCAAGGTGACCCCGGAGAAGCAGATGGTCCCGATGCCCATACGGAAGTGCCACAACAACACGAGCATCATCACCACCACTGAAGACAACAAGATCCACATCCATCTGGGCAGCACCGTTGCCCCTAAGATGGTGGTGAAGCCCGTGGCCTCCGTGGCGGAGAGCAAAGAAATGACCTTATCGACTGGGACAGTGTTGCGCTCCCCCCGCCAGATCACCGCCACCGCGACCCGCAGCACTCAGAGCAAAGTGACGAGCAGCATTACAATTTCTCCTGTCGCATCCGCCGCTACCAGATCGACGCAAACCACGGTAAGTTTGGCTTTAAGGTGCTAAGAAACATATCATTTTTGACATGATTAGGTTTAACTATTATGGGGCGCGACATAAAAGAACTGTGGGGTTTTATGTGTGGGATTTACAGCGAGTAAAGTGAGCCAGTGCCAGCCAAGAAGCAGGTAGAAGTGTGCTTGGAAGGCGGTGATATTTCCAATAAAAAATGCTTATAACTCAGTTCTGTTGGCAAATTCACTTCGTCAGACATGTTAATTAAAATAATAAAATTGCCTGCTTACTTTCCTGTTACTTACATGTCACTCATGCATCTATGTCTCAAATGACATTTCTGATGTTTAAGTTAATTGTCTTGGTACCTTTTTTTTTTTTTTTTTTTACATTAATACAGTTGGATTTCTTTTTTGAGTACTTCAGTATTCAAAGTCCTGAATAAATATGAGTCATGAATACTTTCAATACTTTTGGCTCAAAATTCACCACTTTTCATGTGTATGTCCAAGCAGTTTTGCTGGTAAATGTTGTCAACTGGAATATCACATTCCTCAGTATGTGTAATAACAACTGCGAAATGGCTGCAAATACTGTTCCTCTTCCGCCACCAATGACATCACCAGTGTTAAGGAAGAACTACAGACTATTTCGGCTTAGATTTATAGTGTGGATAGGGCGTTTGCTGCCTTGTCAAAGACAACAGCTGCAACCAAGCTAGGCACACGTCATTCAACTTTACAATATGGACAGGATTTGGGGGTTTGGCATCGGAAGCATGCACATATCCCACCCCGTTTCACGTAGGCACCGCCTGAACAGCTCAGCAGCAGGACCACAGCAGAACTCGGTCACAGCTCTCTCGGTCAGCACAACGCTCACGCTGGGGACTTATTTCTTGAACTGACTATATAAAAACACATGGAAAGTTGTGAAATTTCCCTGAAATTTCCTTTCTGCAGTGTCTTGTGCGTTACACCTTTTGAAAAAGCAATTGCAAGAAAAGTGAGCGTTGAACTTGTTTCATGTCTCGCAACCCCCGTGCTGACGTTTCACTGGACCTTATGATCGGCCCTTTGTGGATCAGAGGGGTAGCGTGACAGAAACGGCCTGATGGACAAGCCTTGGAGCAGCAGAGTTAATGATGTGGCATCTTGCCACCGTGCCGCAGCCATGCTGTAATTTATAGTTGTATCACAATGTTTACATTCACAAACAGCCTTTCGGGCCTCCGTGCCCTCCGGCTGACACAAAACAGCCCCGCGCTCGTCACACCACTCTGATACCCAGCCTGCCGCGGTGGCTGTTCACCCGCTGGGCTCGCATGATGGAATGAATAAATATTTACGCTTTTTATCCACACAAGTGTGTGTGATCGGTTACACTGTTTAGAAACTCAGAATTCCTGTTGTAGCTATTGCCCCCCTTCGATTGCTGCGCTGGTGCTCCTTGTCCTGCCTGAGAAAGTGTGCTCTCTCTCCCTATTGTAAACAGACTGGGCACGATGCCCATGCGCCCCGCACAGGGCTCACCCGTATCCCAATGTCCAAGAGCCTGAAGACGGGGAAGGCGGTGCTGGGATCGCTGGGAATCTCAAGCGGACTGAAGCTGGAGTCTCGAGCCGAGAGCCAGTCTATGAGGATAGAAGTGAAGAAATCAACTGTGAATGGCAACGTTTATCAAAACGGCGGAAAAGGATGACTGACATGACAAAACGGTACCAGTGACAAAATATTACGGTGCTATGTGAAGACAGTACGACAAAAGCCACAATGAACAAAAGCTCTGATGTGTCCCTGCACAACTCGGATATCTGAGATAGAGAATGAAAGTCAGCAAGTCTTTTGTAATTATTGTAAAGTATTTTGTACTTTCCTGTTCTTATCATTTAGATGGGGACACTTTTATTTACCGAGTGCATCGAATAGGGATTCGGGTTAAATATAACATCGGTCTACGCTGTTACTTACTCTTTCTTGCTTTGTGTGGTTGGCTCACATATACTGAGTTTGTTGGTGTGTTTTATATGGAATTCGGCACACTATAGTTTATACGGTTTGTTTTACTGTAAATTGTGCTCTGTGGTTTCTGTAATGGATTTGTAATGGAAAAACATTTAAATAAAACTTTAAAGAGGAGTGGCACGTGCTCATTTATGTATGAAAATAAACAGCACAAACATGCAGTCAAAGGCGGAGTGAGTAGTGAGTTCATCTTTGTAAACAGGCAAGATACATGGCATGTAACATTTTCAACTATATTTATAAAAAAGACATTTTTAGAGCATGATATAGTTCTGCAACAGTAGTCAACATGAGTCCAAAAAATGTTTCGCCACTATGATGCTGCGACGTGGGAGGGAAGAAAGGCTTTAATAATTTGAATTACATTTGAATGTTTCAAACCTTGTTTTGGGCAGAGTCGAGTGTTTTTTAAATCACATGTGACTGGTGCAGTAATTATGTCCTCTTGACCATTAAAAGTGAGGTAACAGCTGTCTGCACATTCATTTTGGTAGAGTATTCACATATACCATGGCAGGATATAAGCATAAAACAAAACCAGTGACAAAAAAATACAGTGTTAACAGAGTTTGAAGGTCTGACTGGATTTGTTTCTGACATCACCTTATTAGTGGATGAATGTGAAAATAGCCTGCGTATACAAACTCTGCATATACCGTACATGAGCGTGCACAGTGAAGCTTAGTCATCTGAAGGAAACATATTTGACAGAACAGAAAAGTGCATTGATTGATTTTGCATTAGTGATTTAGCACATAGGCTTTCAGCTGGCCAAAAGCAAAACAGGAATAAGCGATACAAACAAATACGCTGACAAACCACTGCCACTAACTGGAAATATATATATATATATATATATATATATATATATATATATATATATATATATATATATATATATATATATATATATATATATATATATATATATATATATATAAACAGGAAATTAGTGGACCTTGAGAAAGGCTTATCACACTACAC
>CAAKHG010018038.1:35518-46716 GCA_901007715.1 Dactylopterus volitans
AAAAAAGTGTTGTTTATATCTAGCTAATACATATATTAGCTATAAATATATATATATATATATATATATATATATATATATATATATATATATATATATATATATATATATATATATATATATATATATATATATATATATATATATATATATAGACATGTAATTGCTCATTCATTGATTTGCTTTTGTAATCATTTTTGATTTAAGTGTAATGACCTAAAAGTGAAGGAAAACATGGTTTTTGATGTAGCTGCTACTGTTTCTTCCACTGTAAACGATATCTCTTAATATCCCAAGCCTCCACTCAATCACAAAGCCTCATTAGGAATATCACAGGGGGGCAAAAACTAGCCTTTGAGGGACCCCTCTGCCAACATAGTGTACACCCGTGGTCCACAAACTATGGGCCCGCATCCACATTTGGCCCCCTGAACAATACCAGAGACGCATTTATATATATTTATATATACAGTGTGTGACAAAAACATAGGACCACCCATATTTTTGGGGTAAATTATTTTTTAAATAAATAGTGTTATTATTCATTTCCTGACTTTGTTCTGTGAAGAACCCAGAGAAGGACATTTGATTATTATTGATTTCATAAATAGTGTTTTTATTTATTTCCTGAGATTTTTTTTTCTGAGAAGAACCCAGAGAGGGTTATTTGGTTATTATTTATTTCATTAATAGTGTTATTACTTATTTCCTTATTATTATTATTTTCTCTGAAGAACCCGTAAAGGATTATTTGGTTATATGTGGCTCTCTGGAAAACAATTAATTCCTACGTTTGGGCACCTTCTGCGATCGTCACGCTTTTTCTGTTACAAACTGACCTCGGCCCCCCTTCAGAGAAGGGAAAAGTTATGCGGCCCTGTCAGGAAAAAGGTCTGGGGACCCCTGGTGTACGCAGACTACTGTACAACCCTGCCACCGCTCACATTCACCGTCTCCACGGACAATGTGACAGCGGGGCGTGGTTACCGTCCGCGATGACGTAACTGAGACGTTCCGGCCCGCGATTGGCTCGGCGACTTCCGGCTTCTTCTTCCCCCTCGGATTGGATTAACAAAACAGAAACAATCAATAACTACAATGAGCGGACGTAAGGCGTAGCAAGCTAGCGAATTACACTTTTAGCAGGCAGTCTCAGCCGCTGCCTTGGCGTTTTGTGACTTTTTTTTCTCTTTCTGCCGTGTGGAATGAAGGAGGAGTAGCGGGCTGTCGACTGAGCTGGATTATTGTGTTGTTGTTTTTTTTTTTGTACCCGTAACGGACTGTAGCAATGATGGCGTCAAGCTACAACGCTAAGGAAGAGGACGGGCATCACTCAGGTGCGTCGAACCACGGCGCCGCCGGGGTCGTCAAGAGCAAAAAACCGGACAACACAGCTTTTAAACAGCAGAGGCTCCCGGCGTGGCAGCCCATCCTGACGGCCGGCACCGTGCTTCCTGCCTTCTTCGTCATCGGGCTCATCTTCATCCCCATCGGCATCGGCCTGTATGTCACGTCGAACAACATCAAGGAGTTCGAGGTACGGCGACGCCTCCGCCTGCTTCGCTTGTCTGGTTAAAGTTTCTCCACAGTATTTTGTCAGAATCAACAGTCAGAAATACTTTTCTTTTCATCTTAAGTTTAACTACGGCGACTTCACAACACCCTGTAAACCTGGTGAAACTATCTTTTAGCAGTAGCGCATGCACTGGCTACAAGTATCAAGTTGAAGTACATTATTCGGGACACACTTCCAGATTGCACAGTAACTCTGCACTAAATGTTGTCTTCATGAAAAAACAATATCGTTAAGTGTCAGTTGATTGCTCTTTTAACTCAGCACAGCTATTTAGAAGCTGTAGTTTGAGCTCCTTTATTGATACTGAGAAAAAAAAACCCTAATTAATTAAGAGGGTAAACAGAATATTTCAGAAATCTCCTCTAACAACCACACAACACTGCTAATGTCTCGAAACAAGCCTCCGACAAAACTGAATATTATAATTTGCATGAAAGCAGAGTGCGTTGCAGTCTCAATCAAGTCTGCGTAAAATAATAAGGTGCATTTTAAATCAATTCAGACTTTTTTTATATAGCACTTTTCACACAACTAAAATGCAACACAAAGCGCTTTACAACAGTTTAAAAAAAACATTGCAAAGGAAAAACAAAACAAAACAGATAAAACCTGTCACAACCATACACACAACCATACGCGCGCACACACACACACTAACACGTACACACATTCTCACTACTGACAGTAGGGAGACATGGCCAGGCACTGAGGATCATGGGACCTGTATTAAATGACCAACTTTAATTTCAGATTGATTACACCGGTGTGGACGCGTTCAGTCCATGTTTCAGCTGCGCCAAAAACTACAGCTGGAACAGCACGACGCCGTGCGTGTGCTCCGTCAACTTCACGCTGGAGCAGCCGTTTGAGGTAAGTTGAGGTCCTGTGCCAGCTCACAGCAGGTGCACTCTCATGAATAATACATTGCTTCAGCTCCAGAACTGATGGTGTTGCTCAAAGTGCAATTAACGCTAAAAAAAACAAAAAAAAAAACCTCTCAGACACAGAGTTTCCAGTAAGGCCTAATCTGAGTCCAGAGAAAGGGACAATGAAGGTTTGTCATCGATTTATTCTGGTTTTAAAATATGCAGCCTGGCAACCCTCAGAAGGTTGTTATTGATTAGCGATAAAAGCCCTGGGCCACTTACATTTTCATCTCAACGCACTCTGGATCAGTCAAACCAGTTGCTGCCGCCCTGATCTGCATGTTTTTATTCCTCCTCAGGGCTGAAACATGTAGTCAAATAACCCATTATGGGATGGAGACAAAATTAATCTGCAGCTACTTTCACAATGAAATGATCATCTGAGTAGCTTCTGCTTATTATTCTCTGACTCCAGCTGCTTAATTTTGGTAATTTTCAGTTTTTCTCTGGCTTTTATAATGTTGTGCTGCATAACTGGGTTTTTGACAATTAACTGAACAATCCTTTAATGGAAGAACCGTCTGTACTTCAGCTTTAACTGGTCTGAAATACCTTTTTTAGCCTTAACTGTTATTCTTGTCCATAACATGATCTCCACTCGCCCGCAGAGCAACGTCTTCATGTACTACGGCCTATCCAACTTCTATCAGAACCACAGACGCTATGTGAAGTCCAGGGACGACAGCCAGCTGAATGGAGACAGCTCTGCTTTGATGGTATAAACGCGGGAATGTCGTACTTCTTACATTTAACAGAGAGTTCCAACAAATGCCTCCTGCATCAGCTTGACACTGAGCGCTGTTTACAGAAACCCAGCAAGGAATGCGAGCCATATCGCATGAATGACAACATGCCCATTGCTCCGTGCGGAGCCATCGCTAACAGCCTTTTCAACGGTGAGAAACACCAGACAGCCGCACTTTTTTTTCCCCCCCTTTAGCTAAGCTACGATAATTGCTGCTAATTTGTTCGGTTAAAGTCTGTGGCCAATGAAACGCTCTCTAAAAGCTCGCCACACAGGGAAAGTTAATCTTACCAGCTCAGCGCATGAATTAATTTTATTTGCAGCACTTAATGTCATGAAGACAAAATTGTGAGTAGTGTTTCTCTGTTTGCAGACACTCTGGAAATCTATCATATTGAGTCCAATGGCACCAGGACTCCAATAACTCTGGTGAAGAAGGGCATTGCTTGGTGGACAGACAAGCACGTGAAGTTCAGGAATCCTGGTGGAAACAACAACAACCTGACGGTGGCTTTCCAAGGTGATTTCGAGCAAACTCTGCTGTGGATGGTTGAGACTTGTAAACGGTTTAATTGCAGCGGCTGACGCGGGCGCGTCTCCTTCTTTCTCAGGCACAAACAAGCCAGTCAACTGGAGGAGGCCGGTTTATGAGCTGGACCCTTCCGACTCTGAGAACAACGGCTTTATCAATGAGGACTTCATCGTGTGGATGCGCACGGCCGCTTTACCCACCTTTCGCAAGCTCTATCGGATCATCCAGAAGAAGACCGGCACAACCCCGACTCTGCCAAGTGGAAGATACATCTTGGATATCACTTATAGTATCCTTTTATATTCCAGCACAATCATAACTTTTGATAATTCTTTTTATTTCAACAGGCGGGCAGTAAACTGAATCTAAATGACTGACTATTGAAAACAGTTATATGATCATTTTGATTAACAAAGTAACAAATTTGTGCAAAAATAAGTTAAATGTAACAGAAATGATAAAAAGAAAGTGGGTGACATTAATTAGACAGGAACAATATATAGACACACATGAAATTACAAGTGCAGAATACCAAATAAATCAACAGATAAGTAAAGCAACAAACTGAAATAGAAGCAAAACAAAAATCAGGCATAGCAGGGTATGATTGACTCTCAAATGTTACATTTAATGTTTTGCCCCTTACATTATGCAGACACACACACACACTCAAGAGAACATGAAAGACCAAACAACCATATCCAGCCTAAGAAGGCGGGTACATACTTGGATTAATCGGAGGGCAAACGGTGCATGACATTGAAGTGGTGTATGAAGGGCAGCAAGATATGTAAATATTTCTCCCTTGACCCCCGGACTGCACACGTTATCTGCACACGGGAAAGATCATGACCTCTCTTAGTCACTGCAAAAAGATGGACTCTCGGCACAGTTCGAATGCAACTGAATGGCACATAAAGCTATGAGAGATTTGCACCGATCAGCCGTAACATTATGACCACTGTATATTTACCATAGAATTTAATGCAAAAGCCCTGCAATAAATTCTCCCTTCAGGAGGAGTATTATGTTAAATTTTTATTAAATCTATGTCAGAGAGGTGCTGACATATATTTTAATGGCTATTTTTTGGACTGTAATTTGAGATACTGTTGCACTGTACTTGGTTATATTAAGAAGCGGCACTAATATTTTGGTGATCCCACTCATATGCATTAGGGTCAACATAGA
The DNA here is from genome assembly GCA_901007715.1 of Dactylopterus volitans. Classification (NCBI taxonomy): domain Eukaryota; kingdom Metazoa; phylum Chordata; class Actinopteri; order Syngnathiformes; family Dactylopteridae; genus Dactylopterus; species Dactylopterus volitans. The sequence goes on from CAAKHG010018038.1 coordinate 40,489, forward strand.
ACTCCTCCTACAGGGAGAGGTTTTTATGTTGTGGCTGATGGACGTAAATGTGATTTATTTGTTTTTGTTTAGCATGGAGAGCATGTGTGTCAGCGGGGGGACCGACGATTGCTGCGAGTGGACATGGCTAAAAATGGAAACCAAATGCTGTTGTCACACTTTTGAAATATTCGTCCCAACGAATGCTGGACAGAAGAAGAAAAAAATAAGGCTTAGATTGCAGGGAGTGCTACAGCATCTGCTGCATTTGTCCACAACCTTTAGATATATAACTGAAGGCAGAGATTTGGAGAGATGAGCTCAATGCAATTCCTTAAGTCGAATGAGCCTTAAGCCATGCTGGGGTAGTTGACACTCTATCTGAGGCCGCCCCCTCAACAGCCCATATTTAGCTTTGTCCTCAGCGCTTGTTCCTATGCAGCTGTGGCTTCTTTAATGTAAAGCTTTTCAAGGTTATATATTCTTATGTGGAAACACTCTTGGAGGACATTTTTTCACAACAGATATTTAAACTAGAAAACGCACAATTCGTAGTGATGATATTAGCAATGCCTGGTTTTCTTTTAAGCCATCGTAACGATCCTCAGTCATAAAGATTTGGACAATTGAATGTTGCTGTCACACTGTCACACTCGACAGGAATTCTGCCCGCATTAAACCAGAAATGGAAAACCTGCATAGGATCACTGGGAGTTGGACTCACTTTCCGCCCTGGCCTCCCTTGCTCTGTTGGGTCAGCTGTGTTTTCTAAAATAAGTTGAATTTGACTTGTCAGTGTGCTGTCAAGCGGAGCGCTTTGGGCAAACACCAAAACACACATTTCAACTGCAGGTCTGTTTTTTTTTTTTTTTTCTTTCTTTCTTTTCTTTTTTCTATTGGTGCACAGTACATGCCAGGTTTAGTTCTGAGTGCATCCCTGCAGGGTCGTTTTTACTTCAGTACACACGCATAACCTACAGCATTAAAACTAAGAGCTTCTCCGAATAGTTTGCCTTCGTAATTCATTTAAATGGGGATAGGCAGAACATTAGGAACACCTCTTTCTAATGCTTGGCACTGTTCAACCAATTACAGCTTCCAAAATAGCCATTAATATGAATCTTCTCTCTAGCAGATTCAGTAGAAACTAAATATTGTGAATGTCATGAAGGGAGGATTTATTGCAGGACTGGTGCGTTATGCCATACACTTCTCACTAAACTTGTCAGTGGTTTTAATGTTGTGGCTGCCTGCAAAGTTATCCACCTTTTTTATTATGTTGGGCCTATACAGTCATCTGCTAATGCCATTATGATATATATGTATTAATATCAGGAAATATCTATTGGTCTGATCATGATTTCAACCACATTGCCCAGCTTTGACCTTGTGATCCGATCTTAAATAAACGGCCTCGTATTGTCAGTTTGAATGCTTTTTCTGTATTCCTGAAGTTTAAACAGTTGATATTTATAAATGTGTGTAAATGTATTTGTTTTAGCTCAGAAGCCACGGATATTTTTCCTTCACCGCACGTAATCAGATTACCCAGTGCTCAGCTTTGACGGCCGCAAGCGAATGATCCTGAGCACCATCTCCTGGATGGGGGGGAAGAACCCATTCCTGGGCATCGCCTACATCACCGTGGGCTCCATCTGCTTCTTCCTGGGTGTTGTCCTGCTCATCATCCACCACAAATACGACACCCGCAACACCAGTGCAGACATTCCAAACTAGTCCCCCCCCCCCTCCCGACAGCCGGTTGACGTTTGCGTGAATACACTGGTGTCTGTAAATTTCTGTTGTGTGTTTGTGTACGAGCAGTAGCGTCTTGAGAGTCTCATCAAAAATGGTTCATGTAGACGGCAAAAGGACTTTGCTGGAGTGTGTCTCTCCGCAAATGCTGTAGCTTGAAAGTCGCCGCCGCGAATGTCATCTCCTGTCTTCATTTAAAAAAAAAACAAAAAAAAACATGTCTTATTTATCTACACATTATCAAAGTATCTGTTTTTATTTTACCAGTGCTTTGCGATTGGCTTAATTTTTGAAGGATGTATGTATATTATGCAAATTCATGTCCATATTATGTACTGTAATATGTCCTGCTGATGAATGTACTATTATATTGACATACCTCTGTGGTTTTTGAGAATAGCCTGCATATGGGATGGGGGAAATTATTGCTTGTGCACCTGTAATCTTGGTAAGCATTGATGTCGAAGCAAAGTCATACAATATGCATGACAAATTATACCAAAAGTGTGACTCAGACTTAATACATATACGGTTGATGCGGCCCAAAATCTTTCGCTGTCTCACCTCCCCCCATTTTTTTTTAATTTTTATTTTAAATGATCGAAAAGTGCTCTGACAATGTAAAACTTACTAATGATGGGAAAGTATACTGTACACCTATCCAGCGTTCTTGATTTTCAGACTAGGCAGCCTCCCTGTTAATTATAAGAGCACAGAAATTATTTATGTTTTCCAGTTTGGCCTGAGTGAAGAATGATCTTGCATATATGTCAATGTTGACCAAATGCACTTTAAAAGTATCACACTTGTTCGGTTTTCTCGTTTCACTCCACCTTCTGTCGTTCCATTGCGTTACTGAAAAATTGATAGGTGACTTTGAAATTAACGTTTTTTTATATACAGTTTATAGGGTCCAATTAAATAACTTGGTCAATCTATTGGCTTTATTCATTATTATGAATTAACAGCAAATTACTGTGACATCTATAGCTACCTCTGCGTCTGCGTGAATGCTCCCTCAGGATGTGCATCAGCCATAACATTATGACCACTGCATATTTTTCCATAGAATATAGTGCAACAGCCCTGCAATAAGTTATAAATAAAAATACATTTTTTTGTGAGATACTTATTAAATCTGTCTGAGGTGTTGACATATGTTAATGATTGTTTTTGGGGCTTCAATTTGTGATGCTGTTTTCTGGGTTATAGTGAGAGGTGTCAGTCATGTTTCGGTCATCCCACTCAAATGCATTAGGGTGCCAAAAGTTTAGGGACACTCAGCATAACCCAGTATAGTAAAAAAAAAATTACCAATTACAGTCCCAGTAGCAATCATTAAAATGTGTCAACACCTCTCTCAAACAGTTTCAATAAAAATTCAACTTAAAACTCCCATTGAATGGGGAAATTTATAGCAGCGCTGTTGCGTTATATCCTACGGTAAACGTGCAGTGGTCATAATGTTATGGCTCATCGGTGCTCTCTTCCCCCTGTGACTTATCAAAGCGACATAAACGCACCGGCTCAGCAGGAACCTGATTGGTTTGTGGGGTGAGCAGCCAATCAGATCGGGCGTTTGTCGTTGCCATCAAAGCGCGGGGTCGCCTCGGCTGACCCAATCTAGCGCCAACCGGATGTGTCATGCCCACCGCGGAATTGTGGGAAACCCGCCAGTGTCCTTGTGCTCATGGTACTGATCCCATACCATAAGGAAGAGCCGCCGACGCAGCGCGCACGTCCGCCACCATGTACAGACAACTTACGGTAGGAGAGTCGCTGAAGCCGATTTAAATTAAACGCTTTCCGCATTAAGGCGCGGTGACGTCACTGACGATGAACTTTTGAGGTCAGTTGTTAACACGAACTCCCGAATGTTCCCAGCGGCACCGAACCGGCGCCCGCCGGAACGGCTCTGCCGGCGTGTGTTTTACGCTAGCGGCCGCGCGAGCCCCGAGTCACGCACGGAATTGCGATGCGCAAGGTTTATCCATGTCACACCGTCATTGAACGTGTGCGACGCGGTGGTGTGTGACAGCGGCAGCAGCGGCTCGCGCCGTGAGAGCCGCGCGGGCACCCGTAGTTTGTCAGCTAACTTGACTGGGGAGCGATTAACGTCTCGAAGGTGAAGGAGGGCAGCAGGTGTGTGACGTCACCGACAGTCAGCCTCTGGGTCATTCACTTCTGGCCACAAGCGTTTACTGCAGCTTAGGGACCGAAAACATAATTTAAAAATATAATGACTTACTGCTGCATTATAGTATTGTCAATGAGTTCATATGCGGTGTGTAGCGTCTATTTTGGATCCCCATGCAAATGCAACACCGTGCCTGAGCCAGCAGATGTCACCATTTTGACAGGATCGTGCGTTTCCCCCAAACTTATCAGCTTGCTGAACTGTCACACTATTTGTTTAGTGCTTTATAACTTTTTTTTTTTTTTTTGGTCCCAACAAAACCAACGCACACGACTCCTCACCCAAGTGTTTTGTGTCACAGCAGGGTCTGCTGCGCCTCTCCCGGCGGCCCATCAGCAGCAGCGCCCGCAGGCACCTCGATAACGCCGTGAAGCAGCAGCAGAAGCTGTTCCAGGTGAGGGCGGCAGCGGTTGTTGGGGTGCGACCATCCTCGCGCTTGTGTGCCCCTGCCAGACCGCGTCGGGAGCCGAGGAGGACGCTGGATAGCAGCAGCCTAGTCTAGGAAGGTTATTTTTATTTTTGACCCTTGTAAGGGGCATACTTGAGTAAAGGCCATACGTTGATAGACGTCTGCATGGCGCACGCGAACTAAACGGACATTCACGCAACGAGGGAAGCGGTGCTGTGCAGGACAGCTATCGTTCGCTGGAAGTGTCGGTCTGTATAAATGGCTCCGCTTGGTTTGGTGTGCAGCTCTTGTCCCAGAAAAGTAGAAATCTTGCCATTTTACAACCTTGTTTTCATTTGTCAGTATTTTCAAGTGAGACCACAAATGCCTCTTACAAAGACAGAATTTAACTTCACCCCCCTTTTAGCCCGACTTATCTGCGGGTTTCCCTACAGTGATGTTGAAATGACCCCCCGGCTCCAGCTGGGGCTGAAGTGGACGCTAATTACGCATGTCAACTGCCTGTTAAAAATCAATTGCAAAATCATCATTCCAATGTGGCAGGTTTGGCCGATCCTTCGCAGCGCTGCAGCTGACAAATGGCCTCCCCCGGCTTCTAAATCACGGAGCGGACGCCGCGCGCCTGCGTAGCGAGCCGTGCGCCATCACTTTACCGCTGTGGTAAACCACAGATGAGCTCTTTGCCAGCAGAAATAATGTTTATTTTTTTTGGGGGGGGTTGCAGGCGCAGGATTAATGATACCATTGACAGATTTTATGTTTAAACACACACTCCAGCTATTTACACTTAACTGAAATATAAAGGGCTTAATTACTGTTTCTCCACAAAAGTGACAGACCCACGGCGGCCGAACACGTGACGCCAGAGCACAAAAACATGTTGAAGCTCACACGTGTGATCTGAACATGGCTGTTTTGAACAGGAGGACAACGGTTTGCCCATCCATCTCAAAGGCGGCACCAAGGACGCGCTGCTCTACAGGACCACAATGACGCTCACCGTGTTTGGTATGTCGACGCTGGACCGAGGTGGCGCGAGTCGGCGCCGCGGCACACTTTGGATGAAATGCATTCTTTGCCACCCAAGCTGACCTTGCATGGGACCATTAATTAATTTTTCATAATGCATTAATATGTGTCGTGACCCGTATCACAGCTCTCATCTCCTCCCCACAGGGTCCGGATATGTCGTGTATGAGCTCTTCACTGCTGCTATGCCCAAGAAGAAGTGAAACATGATCTGCACCTTCCACTTTGCTGTCCGATGACATGCACATGCTATATGTAATTCATCTGCTCTCTGTTGTGTGGACATAAAACGTGAGCAGAAATGAACATAATTAAACTGTCATTTTTAAATACTTGACTACTTGTGTATATTTGGTCTTTTTTTTTACATGCTTTATATATATATTTTACATGTTTTGCAGTGTAAAAATGATTTAAAAGACCAGTTTATTGATGAAAAACAATCATTTATGATTTGATGTTCAGAGTGGAGCGGCTGTCTTTCACCATCACCTCTGTCGGTGTGTAGGTGTCCACTTTGAGCACTAGAGGGCGCCAGAGAACAGTCAGCCAGCAGCTCCCAGCGTGGGTGCGAGCGGTAGGAGCCCCTTCGCCCATCACAACTAAAATGTAGAACTTCACCGATCCCCACATATTAATTGTAATAACCAGGTCCGGTCCGCAGACTGATATGATCACATCTGTTTTTTTGTTTCTTAAAGCATTTCGAGCACAACAGCACGAAAGCCTGTTATTAATTTCATGTGTCAGTTATAGGCTGTTGGGCATATCACCCCCCCCCCCCCCCCCCCCCCCCCCCCCCCCCCCCCCCCCCCAACAAACACCCCCCCCCCCCAACCCACCACACCCCCCCCCCCCC
>CAAKHG010018042.1:2350-17557 GCA_901007715.1 Dactylopterus volitans
AAACGGTGCACCTCTCAAAAATGTACAAAATACGAAAAAAAAAAAAAAAAAAAAAAAGCAAATTCATTAAATCTCAAAAACTCTCAAACCCAAATTAATTTGCAAAAGACTGAAACAGTTTTGTGATATTACAGGACACACTTAGTCAAATGGTTCTGAGTTGTGCTGAAGTGTTGTAGTGATGCTAACTTGAACTAGAGAGGCATTTTTTTTTTGTTTTTTTTTTCTCCCCAGAAAGGCCTCTGCTACTGATGGTGGAAAACCTGTGGCGCTCATTTCCAAGAGCTTTCAGTAGTGCTCTATAGCTCAGAGAGATCTCTAAAAGCCATTTCCTGCCTGGCTTAGAATAATGAGGTGTTAGAGCCTGCTGGCAGGGCTTAGCTGCGCACCTCCCCAATGGAAAAGTTATGGATGGTATACACACACACACACAGACACGCATGCACACATGCACACACACACACACATGCACACATGCACACACACACACACGCTCAAAGACATGGGCATATGCCCCGCGGAGGTGTTATGGATAGCAGCATATTGCAAAGCCAGCCAGCAGGCAGCACTGTCAGCCAGCCTGTACTGTGGGCATTGATAGGACAATCAGTTCACTCCGGAGTTGCCACAGCCAATCATCAGACAGTTTCTTGGCGGGTAGCGCCCAATCTTCAGAGGATTGCCAGATACTCTATCCTCAGTGAGCTGTTGCTGGCTCACCTCTAGCCAACCATAAAGAAAGCTGCTGCCTCGCGTCGGCCAATCGTGTGACTGTTGGAAAGAGTTAGGCCTATCGACAGAGAACTGCTGCACGGTTACAGCCAATCTGGTCTTTATCCTTCCCTACAGATGTCCGATTAGTGTTGTTTAGGGAAATCAAACTGACACAACAGGCCTGCTATGCCAATGTGGCGCCGTGATTGGAGAGACGGGCAAAATGGGATAGGAAAGTCGCACGCAGACTTATTTGACTGTGGCACTTTGATACTGTGGCTGCCTCACTATGACACTATGTTGGTGAGCGTATATGCGTTTGACTGTGGTAGAATTTCTAAGTCTGAGTATGCAAAGTAGTTTCACACCTCGGCTTGATGACCTTTCTTAATGATCCCCCGAGCTTGCAGCTGCTGCTTAACTGTCGAGGTCTTTCTTTAATGAGACTCTAAATATACCAGCATGTTCTTGTAAAGGCCTATAAGTTTATTCCTCATAAAACTGTACTGGCTTACATTAGCCAAGGACGTGTTCATTGAACTCTGGCCATGTACGGTTTAATGTGTATAACACATGCCTGCACCTCACATTGACAGAGGTTATAGATGAGATAGCACAGCAAATATACAGTATGTGCTCGCATGTGATTGTGCACGTTTCATGTTCTATCAAATCCTGTTTAATTTGCCATAATTTTATTGTCACCACATGCAAAAAAAATAAATAAATAAAATTTAAAAAAAAGATCAGTCATTTAAAGTTAAAGTTATCTATTTAACAACATTTTTAGCCTGGAAGGCTGCTTTAAAAGGGGCTCCTACAAGTTTTAATGTTAACATTCTTAAACATGGCAGGAAGTCATAAAAACAAAATATTTGCATATCACATAATTACTTTATCAAAAGATAATGGTCAACTAGGCCACCGCAGCTTTACTTATACTTCTTAACTCAGCAGCAGATCAATGAGGGACATTGCTGAGCAGAATATTTCTTCAGTGTTAATTGGGAGCATCTTTCTGTTTGGTTTGGTTGTTGTAATAGTGGCATTGTGTGCAGGCAGCAGGCATATGGTAGCTACTTCATGTTGTTGCAGCCGGCCCTCCCCTGCATGCCTAAAGCTGTATGTTTCAGCACCACGGACAGAGACGGCGCCACTGCGGGAGCGCCTCACCCTGAAAAGCCGAACGCCACACTGCCTCTGTGGAGCGTTTTAGCTCCAAGTATCTACTAATCAACGCGGAGACACTAAGCTGACGAAAACCAGGCTAGTTTGTGCCACTTCCTCGGGATGGCTTGCATGACCCAGAGCTAGCATGAATATAATGGATGCAGCTGTATGCAGTCAGTCTCCGTGACCCCCGCTGTGAAGTGCAGCAACGTGGAAGCGAAGACAAATCTGTCCTCTAAAATCTCCCCACCTTCACCCTCCGCTGTCATCTCTCTTCCCCCGCTTTCCATCGCAGCAGGGCTTTGGCAGGTTCACACTGGCCTAATTTTGGACTAACAAGGTGTGTGCGCGCGCATGTGTTTGCATGCATGTGCGTCCGCGTTCTGTGCAAGTGTGTATTGCCTAACTATAAATAGCACCTCTGGAGCCCCAGCTGCATGTACAGATTGTTTTGTGCTCTTATGTCCTGCGTCTGCCGGATAGACGGACAAACCAACCCGTCTGCTGTGTTAATGAGCTATAAATCAAGCGCCCGCTTTGAATACAGCATGCGCCGTCGTGCCAAAACGCACACACACAGACACACACGCACACACACACACACACACGCACACGCGCACACACAAGCTTAACATGCCCCTCTTGATTTTCATAATGACTGCCTTCTTTGTCTGCTTAGCTGGTCGGATATGTTATTTCGTTGTGTCCGCACCACATGGATGTCTGTGTCCTTTCAGCCCACAGTACGGCTCTGCGTGATGGATTATCTGTGCTGATAGTGCGAAGACGGATCTATACGGGGTCTCATTTACAATAACAGTGTAGGCTGAGGAGTGCATGCGAGTGCATTACAGTGTGTAATCAATACGCTCTGACAACCCCTGATGTAATAATATGCATGTGCTGCTGCTGTGCTGGCAAACCATTTCAAGGCCTGACACACATGGATGGCCCCGTGGATGAGTTGCTTCTCAATTATATCATAGTAAAGGCAGGGTCGAGTGCAAGCTAGCATTTCCTCAACTGGGTGGACCGTGCACATTAAATATACACTGATTTAACTAATGTTGATTCCATATGCTCTGCATCGCGAGAGAAGACCCGGAAAAGACAGTTTTCAGAGATAGGCCAAAAATTGACCACATCTTTTTTAACTCAGAAAATAGCAAGAGCAGCATCCACTGCTGCTGCGCGGACTCCTATTTTGAATAAAGGTGATACTGATGACATATTGTCCCCCTGACAGACACCGTTTAAAAGCCTCCCCTCGGGAAGGCCCCACACCGCACACCGAAACCGCCCAGTGCAGAGACAGCTTCTTCCCCCAGGCTGTCACTCTGATGAACTCCTGATGGTAACAGAGCCTCAGAAAACCACTGTGCAATAACTCTATAAGAATATCACCTAACTCATGTAAAGTATCCTTGCTATTCATACATCCTTGCACTCCTAAAAATTCAACTTGCACTCGTACACGGACCTGTATATATATATATGGTAACATGAAGACTTGTACATAGTAGTTTTAGTTTTTTCGTTTATTTTTTAAATATTTCTTGTACAGTGCGAGCAAAGGTAAAAACCGGGGGCCAAATTCCTTGTTTGTGTGCACAAACTTGGCCAATAAGGCTGATTATTATCATTATTATAATTATTATTATTAATAGTAGGAGTAGTATTAGTCCTAGTAGTGCATCAATAGGAGATGACCAGTATTAGTTTTCTGTATACTGGCATGTTCCAGTGATTTTATTGGCCAATAAAAGTGTGTTTTATTAGTAGAAGTAGTAGCAGTAGCAGTAGTAGCAGTAGTAGCAGTAGTAGCAGTGCATCATCAGCAGATGACCAGGATTAGTTTTCTGTATACTAGCATGTTCCAGTGATTTTGTATTATTTTTTAACATATTAAAATTACTTTCTGGATAGGAAGGTCACAATCATGTGATCAAATCCCACGACCCTTTCAAGATGGCACCTCATGTAAACAAAGCCACTTTGAGCATTTCTGTTGCCTTCGTCAACCTCTGCTGTCACAAAACTGTGCCAGTCTTTCCTACGGACCAAGCGGACAGTGATTTGGATTATTTATGTGTGTTGTCATAATTTTATGGCTCGCCGTGCGCGAGACAACGGCAAGAGTCGGCAAAGCCACTTCCTGCGGCCATGACCCTGCCACAGTCACGTTGTAGTCGCATGAAAGCTGGACAACGAGGAGTTGTTTTGAATCGCTGGCGCAGAATTGCATTGTTTCTTCATTCAAAAATGAACTCCTAAAAGTTTAGAAACGCAATGACGAACAGCAACATTAGGAAATGTGAGCCAAGCGACATCTGCGTATCTCGATTGAGTTTCCAAAATATAAATATCAAAAAACGATAACATTGACTTAATAGAGGCGCTCTGTTTCATTTCCTCATCCATTCAGTCCCCATGAAAGCGCATATCAAAGCTCATATTGCCCTCACAATCTAATAAAACGCAACATCACGTCGCTGCAACTCAGGATCAAATCTTTGCATGTCCTTCTTTTATAACACCATGACTTGATACACAAAGACAGCAATCAGTTTTTTTTATTTTATGAAAATTCCACCAAAATGTTGACTGCACACACTGTTCAATCTCAATTATTAAAAAAAAAATCTGCAGGAAGCTTTAGACGTGTCGGCTCAATTGACAATGAAATTTGTCAGTCATTATGCTTTAACTAAATATTAAAGTGTCTGAGTGAGCGGGCTCGTGCTTCATCTGCAGGATGGAGTTTGATAGAGGTTTTTTTTTTTTTGTAATATTCTGCACTGCTAATGTGTTTTATCAGCATTTCAGTGATGTTTAAATGTATTAAATAATCCCACATAGAGTCAGCTTAATGCTTGTGGGCCATCGATGTTGTTTAAAATCTACTGTATTTTAATGTGCAATGTGGGTTATAGTCTACAAATTCACCACTTTAGCTTCATTACGGAAGTATAAGTCCGCTAAATGGTGAATTAATGAACAACAGTGAATCAAACTTTAACGTAACTTTTCACTTCAAGCCTCTCTTTCACTCTGACTCTGACTCTTTTCATAAATATTCACCGTCCATGTGCAGTAATGTTGCTGCATCCGTGGTTTTAAAATGGAGGATCTGTCCTTAATTTACCTGTTGCCACCAGAGGCCTGCGGGAGGAATATTTCGAAATTGAAATCTCAACAACCATCAATAGCAAAGTATTCTAAACAAGTGTAAGTGTTAAACATACGGCACCAATAGGCCCATAATCATCTTTCACACCACCACCATCTATTCATCATCAATCAGCCGTAACATTAAAATCCCTGCATATTTGAGATAGAATCTAATACAACAGCCCTCCAATAAATGCTCCCTTCGGGAGGAGTTTATGTTGAATTTTCAGTTAGTCTGTGGGTCATACCGAGAGGTGTCCCTAATATTTTGGTCATCACACTCATATGCATTCAGTTGTCAAACTATTAGGGACACCTCTCAGTATAACCCAGTACAGTTCATCATTCTGCTGAAGGGAGAATTTATTGCAGGGCTGTTCCATTACATCCAATAATAGAAGGCAGAGGTCATAATGTTATGGCTGGTATATACTGTATATATATATATATATATTCCATGGTACCGCAAACCAGCAACATTGTACATGAGGATGCTGAACAAGTCTGTGCCATTTAAAACAATTTTACCCCCAGGGGATTCGAGTAGATATTAAAAATGGTGAGAGTAACAGCTTGTTTCGTTTGGTGCCACAGCAGACAGTTGTTTTCAGCAAGCAACCATAAACCATTAAAAAAAAAAAAAAAAGTATGCTACTCAATGGCAGGCATACCAGAGAGTCATAGTTAGTTAAAGCTTATAGCTAATCAACTGCTACTGAGACAGATGTTTCCCTCAGGAGCGAGTGGGGTTGTTTAAAAACATTGGAATATGAATATATAGAATATTGGACTTACACTCCTGCCAGGTAGTCAGATATACAACTCTAATTGAATGTTAATGTTGCCTGTGTGGCTGCGGGATATTCGAGGCAGCTGTTTGCAAACGCCTTCATGCTAACGTAGCAGCGTGATGGTATGTCAACGTGACATTTACTCTGCTGTTAAAAGTGAAAACGCTCGCCACATATTTCATTTTTCCTCCATATCGCAGCGTGTAAACCGTTTCTTATCAACAAGACTAGAATGTTACGGCCTAATATTTTGCAGAACGTTATAGTGTCGCAGTTTAGGTGGACATAAAATGGCGCCACCTTATTGTTTCTTTTAAACATTGTGTGAACATTAGTCGTGATATTTTATCAGATGAATTGTTGGGAATTCTCGAGAGCGTGACCTTTCACCTTGGATCGGATCAATACCATATCTTGTGAAAGTCTCTCCAGGCTTTCTTGAGATATCCTCTTCATGAGAAGGAGGCAAGTGTGGGGTCACAATGGCTTTGACCTTTGACCTAACCTTTAACTAAGTGTAATCAGTTCATGCTCGAGTCCACGTCGATATCACGGCCGGATCAGAAGCAACGCCTGCGAGATGTTTGTTGTTGCATTCGCAAGAGTGGGACAAATAGATGGATGGGAACTACAACTACCGCCAACCACGGCTGCTGTTTGCCAGAGGAAAGTCATTACGATTAAACATGCTTCAGAAAGATATATCGCCACTTGACCGGTACAACACGCGGAATAACGAGACAAAAGGCAGTAAGATCAGGAATCTTGCACATAAGCGAATGCATTGCCTGAAACGTAGCAGAACCATTGTTGGGTCATACACATGCTGCTCTTCATCAAATGCAAAATAGGATTTGTATGTGAAAGTGGTATAAGTTCAATATAACTGTTCAAATATTTCCTCAAAATCCATCTTTTTTTTTTTTCGGGAATTTGTTCTATTGTGACACGTCAAATTTGACTGCTCCGTCTTGTTTGGATGGTTTAATGGTGCCGAACTTGTTTATGAGTTATCGCCGCGCTGTTTTGTGTCGGCATTGGACAATTTTATCATACAGCTGAAATTGCCTTTTTTTTCCACCTCCTGCATACGTCTTCTTTTTTTTATTATTATTATTTTTTTTTCTTTTTCTGGCGGTCCTTGCACTTTTACAATAGGTAAGGTGTGGGGGAAAAAGAAAGAAAAATAAATAAATTGTCCCCTTATGCATATTGCTTATGGTTGTCTCCTGCTGATTCTCCTGCTCCTGCTTCCCCTCTGTCTGGCACTTCCATTTTGAGAGGTTGATTACGGAGCGAGCAGACTAGCAGATATGGTTCCTGGTCCTCAGGGGTGGGTCAGAGGCCGTCAACAGATAATAAATCGCAGTTTTTGTTGTTTAGTATTGTTTTGGACATTCATTTGTTTGTCAAATTTACGGTCTCCACCACTGCCAAGAACCCCGCACCCCTGCCCCATCCCCAACCGCCAACAGCTCCTCAGGCACTCCAGAACCGTGGTGACGAGGCAAATTTAGCCAAATCCAATTTAATCTCCATTGACAGTAGTGGATAAAGCTGTCTCCATCTCCCTCAACCGCGGCCAAGGGAGTCCAGGCACTCCACTGGGAGCTGCTCATTCGGCACACAAGGACATAATGCAACACTTACGCGCAACCAACACACTCGCACGCACACACGTGCAAATTTGAGATGAAGATGTGCAACAGTTTTGAAGAGCAACGGCACTCTTGTTCTATTTTTTTTTATTTTTTTTGACGTGACATACAGGGAAACTAGACAATGACATGAAAAAGGCAGAAGTTCCAGCTTTTCTCTATTAAAGAGTTTGAGGTTTGTTAGTCTGTGCGCCTGCGGAAGGTGAGTGGGGAGGTGGGACTGCGGCATAAATATATACGTTTATGCAAATATCTTAACCCGCGAGCTCGTGACCGCATTTGCAGCAGCGCTGTTTGATCACGAGTGCTCGCATGAGGACGCCGTGGCAGAATAACGCCTCCTTGTTTTTGACTGACCACTTCAGGCTTCAGCTCTGATTTTCCCCTCTTCTCATCACCGTGAGAGACAGATGCGCTTTTTATGCCCATGCCAATTCCCTAACCAGCGGGAAAAAAAAAAAAAAAAAAAACAAGGTTAGAAAAAAAAAAGCATCTAATTAACATTGCAATGCGCCACCAGCAGAGTAATTCTTTTCAGCTCATTGCTCCCAAATGACCTCTGCTCTGCCACTCTACATACATGACCACTCACTCATTAAGTATCTTGTAATTTAGCTCTGGAGGGATGTAACCTGGTAATGAGAGGAAGTGGAAGAAGGTGCTTTGCGCAAAGCCGCGTATGAATTCATCGGCCTTAAACGCCTGCATGTGGCTTAATTAAATTTGAAATAACCGTTGGGGGCAGCTGTGGCCCAACAGGTTGACAGTTCAATCTCCCGTGCGGCACTTTCAGCGCTTTTCCCCTCGCTCAACGTGGCTGAAGTGCCCTTGAGCAAGGCGGCGAAGCACCCACAACACTGCAGCAGCGGCCCGCTGCTCCAGTGTGTGTGTGTGTGTGTGTGTGTGTGTGTACGTGTGTGTGTGTGCGCTCACTGTATAAGTATGAGGTGTGTGTTCACTGTACAGATGAATCAGCGAGTTAACTTCTCCTCAGGGACTAATAAAGTATGATAGAATAAAAAAAATGTCAAAAATAAATAAATAAATAAACTACTCGAGGTTAATTTACTTTGTCTTCCCCGTGCTTGATTTGCAAAGGGGATTTTTTTATTTAAAAAAGGCATTACTCTAATTTAGACAAGTTAAGTTCTTACATAGACACGATTAAATGAGAATAATACATTGTTATCGATGGCTTTAGCTGCAAAAACAAAAACAAAAAAAAATGCTTATGCTGCTTTCCTCCACCCGCAATAATAATAATCCAGGAACAAACTCTATTAGTGTCACGATTAATACACACGGTATGTCACACTGCTGTGTTCACGCATATAATGCTGACTTACACTCCCTCTTAAAGGCGTCACGCTGCTTGCATGATGGCCATCACGCCCCATCATCGGCGCTCCTTCTGCACTAAACGGCCTCCACTCCTGCACGCCACAGTGACCAGTGTCGTCCCTGGAGGAACAAAGCGGTATTACAAGACAAGGCGGAACATGGCTGGCTTGTTAGCGCCATTACCTATTAGCACATTAAATAACAGCAGTCGTACATTGTGTGTGTTTGCCCGGTATGCTTTGTATACGTTTGTGTGTATTTTGGACATGCTGAAGGCAAATGTTTCGCGATTCTTCAAATATGGGGGGTTTGTCCGTGTGCTGGGAAATATAAAATTGGATCCAATTATTAAAATGCCCCAGTTAAGACTTGGAGAACCTTATTTTGCAATTTTGTGCATCAATGCTCTGTTCACTACTAAAAAAAAAAAAGAAAAAAAAGAAAGAAAGATACATTACAGAAAACCAGTGAGGAAAAAAAAAACCTAAATTCTTAATAACCAAACAGATGCATGAACAGAGAAATTTAATGACGATTCCATTAAAGCATTGCTATCTAATTCCCAGTTTACATCATAAAATTATATTGGATGTAGTTAAGATGTTAAGGGATTTAACCAGCTGTGCCGGACCTGCTGTGACTCGAAGCTTTTGTTCGTCACCTGTTATCCTCTCATGTCTTTTTTTTTTTTTTTTTAATATCAGGCCTGTCAGCAGCCGCACATCTCAGAACCCAAAATCTCAGAGCATCGTTGTGCCATTAACCATTCCTGGATATCTTTTCTGCATACACTATGAGTAGTTATACCGTTCAGTGGATGGAATATCAAGCAGCTTTCACGAAAGCCAAACAAACACAGAAATTATCTAGTAATGACAGTGATTTTGGTTCACGCTTTGGGGCGAGGTGATTTAGGAGAGCAGATCTTCGCTATACAAGCGTATCTGCCACCGCGAGAGCGTTATTGTGCTCATTATGTATGCTCAAAAGAGGGTTATTTGCTTTTCTTGCTGTAAGCTTAGTGTTGTCTGCATAAAGAACGGGGGTGTGTGTGTCTGTGTGTGGGGCGGGGGT
The DNA here is from genome assembly GCA_901007715.1 of Dactylopterus volitans. Lineage (NCBI taxonomy): Eukaryota > Metazoa > Chordata > Actinopteri > Syngnathiformes > Dactylopteridae > Dactylopterus > Dactylopterus volitans. The sequence goes on from CAAKHG010018042.1 coordinate 12,270, forward strand.
TTGTGCATGCGCGCGTAAGTGTGGTTGTAGCTGTAACAGCTAAAGCAGCTGAAGATCATTAATTACGGGTGTTTCCCTACTTTCCTCCAGGACCAATAGCTCGCTGCGGAGATACAGGCTCATTGGAATAAATGGCAACAGCACTTTGTTCGACTTGTGCCCTGGGGTGTTTTTTTCACGAGCCTTTTTTGTTTTAAGTGGCAGCCTTGCGTGACGCTTTGTTACAGCGAGCTTATTTCTCAAACCCTTATCGCGTCCCTCCACCCCCCGTCCCCTTTACGCCTCCCACCACCACCAGCAGTGAAATTCATATCCAATGGGAGGGGGGGGGGATATCATACAGCAAAGCCTATGAGTAGCCAGCGTCTCGCAGTTAGCATCAATATTAGCCTTCATCAATCTGTGCAGCATTTAGGCAGGCAGGCCAAGCACGGTGGGGCGTTAAGCTAACAAGCGGAGGGGGGGGGGCGAGACAAATGAGACGTGGTGGGTAACTGGGGCGGGGTGAGAGGCGACGGCGGTTAGCGCGCGGCTAAGGATACACTCTGGCTGAGACTCCCAAAGCAGCGTCGGGGAGGAGTGTCTCCACGCTCGTTAGCATCGCAGCCAGGATAGGGCTCGAGCTGCTGCCGGAGGCCGAGTCTCCACCTCCTCCGAAATGAATGCCGCAGTCTGGAACTTTTCATATCTGCTTGATTTTTAGTTTATTTTATTATTATTGGGGTTTTTTTTTTACCACATTTCCCCCATTCCTCCCAGTCTTATCCCGTATTGATCCTCTAAATCCTCTAATCCCAAACCTCCTCGCTAATCATGCAGGTTGGAGAGGAATGTATGATTAGCATATGCTGATGTTGTCCGGGGGGGTCGCCCACATGCGACTGCACTTTCACAGATCAGCGGAGCCCTATCGGTTTCGGTTGATTTTGCAGAAGATCATTCTATGCCCCTTGTTCCCATTTGTCCCAGTGTATGATTGTTGGTGGTTCTGCTCCGTTCCAAAAAGAGATATGCACCAGTTCAAATTTGGACACACACTTGCCATATGGCATCCACATTATGAACGGTGTGCATTAATATTGAAGCTTTGCGTAGAGGAAACACCAGAGACACATCCGCATTAATTAATTTCCTGTGCTGGGATCTAGATTTTTAAATATCCCCTGTTGATTTTCTTATTGTTTTTTTTTTCTTATTGTTTGTTTTTTTGTTTTGAAGGTGAGTTTACTCGTCTAAGATTGCGTGATTAAACTGAGCAGTAAAGTCATTCTGATAAAAGCGAGGGATGGAGAGCGATAATGAGAGAGGATGAGAAACGTGGCGAGCGAGCATCGCCTGTATTGGCTATCTGCTTTGCTCTGTATTTGAATTGCTTGCTGCAATCTCTGGCTAATTTGATTAAGACCCAAATTGAGTGTTGCATCGATTCGAACTGGAGTGATATTGATTGGTTACTGCTTCATCATAACTGCTGTATCTGATTTCCTCATCTTTGCGCGAAAATGAGGCAGGGATCACTTTCCGGGGCCAAGGTGAAGCAGAAGAAGTCTCCTCCTGCGATGGAGGTACAGCAGGTCAAATATTGAAACAAAATGACAGAAGATAAGGGAGGAAACTATGTGTGACCTCCTGACACCCTTCAGCCGTGCTTATTTCAGATCAGCCATTCTGAATCTATCACAGTTTAGCCAAATTTAATGCCCAGTCACACAGATCTGAGGTACGTTCTCATCCAATATAGAATTTGAGGGATTATTCTGTCTGGTTTGGAGCTGTTCTTCCAAATTTCGGAACGATTTTTTTCATATGTTCGACAAAATGAATGAATGGTGGTCTCACCTGGCCTCCAACCAAAACCTGGATTACTTGCAATGAACAGCCACCCAAAGAAAACCACTGTGGATGTCATGCAGGCCAGTGCAACATGGAAAATACATAAACTAACTTCCATGAGTTATGGAAATGGAGCCAAGCAGCTTCAAGACACAAGGAAAATACATTTGGTTCAATGTAATTATCAGGACTGCAATATTCATGATGCAATTCAGCCACCTGACCAAAATATTAGGGACATCTCTCAGTTTAACCGAGTACAGTTCAGCAGCATCAGTAACAATCATAACTATATGTCAGCATCTTTCTCAAACAGATCCAATAAAGATTCAACATAAAACTCCTCCTGAAGGGAGAATTTTTTGCGGGGCTGTCGCATTACATTCTATGGTAAACATGCAGTGGTCATAATTTTATGGCGGACTGGTCCATATGTATGTATGTATATATGTATATTATAAAGTATTCCGATTCTGATTCATATCATATCATTGGAAATGTTGAAAATCGGAATTGAACAGTGGTGTCCTGCACCAAAGTCTGGTGGAGGTGTTACCCATCTCCTACCTCAACCTTGCTTATTTATTTCATGCGATATATCACCATTAATTAACGTCCCACTCTCCTATTGAGTATAACTATAGCTGCTTGACAGCGGCTATCACTGAAACTTCAATATAGGGATTTTTTTTTTTTTTTTTTTTTGTTAACAACCTGTCAATCATTTCTCCTGAGAGGAAAGTCTCATAAATATATTGTTGTCTGGCTTAAACGGTACTATGTGAATGAAAGCTCAAATAGATTCTACCTAAGAAAGTTTTTTTTTTGTTTTGTTTTTTTTTTGTTTTTCAAAGCAGCAATCAACAGCACACTCGGTAGTTTGTTCGCAAAACTGCTTCTCTCATGGGTTGCACTACAAAATGGTGTGAGGCAGCGAAGGCATTTTCACTCAGAAGTAACATCCCTTAGCATTGTCTTTGATATACTGACAACATTAAAAAAATGAAATACACACCGTTCTTTAAATTTTTTTTCTTCCTCTTCTACAACTGCTGCTTTTTATCGCTGATGTGTGTGATCTTTGCCTCGTTTAAGCCTTGTTTAAAGTGACGCGACCTCTGGTTAACACAACATCTGTTGCGCTGAAGCACTTATTCCTTCAGAAATGACCAGAACGATAACGCACCTTATGTTTTGTTTTTTTCTTTTCTTTTTCTCTACAGCGCCGCCGTCCGTCCGCATCATACACTCAGGGCACGCCTGTAACGTGGAGGAGGAGAGGCACACAGAGCGAGTCTACACCATCAGAGAAGGAGAAACGCTGGAGCTCACCTGCCTGGTGACGGGGCATCCGCGGCCACAGGTGAGCAGCTCGGTGCCCGGTTCACGCCGGTGTTTTTATCCTTGACAGGAAAAAGAAAAAAAAAGTTGTGAAAATGAATGAAAATGAATCGCTGAATGAATTATGCTAACAAAAAAGAAGATGGCTGAAACTGCGTTGCAAAACTAACGGAAGCACCTAAAAAGAAAGAGTAAACATCTTTAGTTTTCGATCTTTATCAATTTATTCCACACTTATTTTCATAAGAAAGTATTTTCTGATTTTATTTATTTATTTATTTTTAGCTGCAACAGTTACAGTGATAGCTTTTTACCGGTGTTTATTAAACATAGACTGAGTGGTTCAGAATTATTCATATTGACAAGCCAACTTATCTGCAAAGTAGAATTTCATATAGTCACATATCTTATTCCACATATCTTATTTATTTATTTAGGCATTTATTTAGCAGGGACAAATGCATTAAACATGATTTGATATGAAATACAAAACAGATGTCATGCATCAAGGTCTCTAGCCACGGCTAATTTGCCACCCCTGTCCCTGATTAGGCCTTTATTATTAAAACAATAGTTAGAGAGCAAACTTAAAAACAGAACAAAAATGTTAAAATGTCAAACATATTAAAAAAAAAAAAAACCAGAATAAAAATAGAAGCAAAAACATAAAACGGATAAGGGCAGCAAAATTAAAAGAGGGCAAGAGTATGTAAAAGTCAATGCTGACAGGCTTGTTTCAATTTCAGCTATTATTTTGCATGTGTTTAAAACCGGTATGGCCTGTTTGCAAATGTGTGCAAATTGCATTTTTATACACTCCTGTTGTTGTTTGTGGTGTTGTTGTTGATGATGATGATTAACTTCTCCGGTTACTGACACAATCTCACTAAATGACACGAAATGACACGGATCATCATCGTTGTCTTTGTTTGTTCTCACATCTGAACACATTTTTTTCAAACAGTATATCGTCTTGTCGAGTTGTTATGCAACACTTTTTGAGACCTTTTTGAACCTGACAAGCACGTCATGTTCCCAAAAAAAAAAAAAGAAGACAGACACTGAAAATAAGAATAAACAAAAAGTAGCAAACCCACTTTAAGAGCAAGCTGTCTTTTAATTCCATATCAGCGCCTTTAAGTAGTTCACCACGTACCTCTGCACTAAACCAGCTTAAAAGTTCTAATCCTTTAATTATTGATGGTTTCATTTGCATTGTGCACCTGCAACGTTGATAATGAAAGCTCCCGAGTCTAATGAGAGTGCAGACACAAAACTGCCAAAACATCTGGCAAAACAAAGCATAATGAGTGAGAAACAGGCCACGATAAAGAGGCTGGGTCATGGGATGCATATGGGCTCTCAGCATGCGAGGCCTGAGCATGTTCCTACTCTTTGATTCACTGTTGTGATCCGAACTAATTAAAAAGCCCTTTCATTTCGAAGAAAATGAGCTTTTTTTTTTGAGGGGGGGGTGTTTTCAAAGCTTTCGATGGAAATCGCGGAGAGATAAAGGATGTTTTATGCTAAACATGTATATGTTTAAAAAAAAACAGTGGAGACAACATTCCATCTACTCTCTTGAAAGTAAATGCCAACTGCGACGTGGTTACAAATGTCAGCTCCGTCACAAATTACTCCACCGTCACGTTGCGTTCTTGTGTTCATCTCGGCAGGATTTGCACACGCTAACCTTTCCGGCACTCGCTGGATGTTGTTCCCGGCCGGCTTCATAAAGTAGAAGAAATCCAGCTGTATCTCCGGACGGGGTTGAGCTCATTTTACATTAATTAATATAATCCCTCCGTTTTGACTGACAGGCGGGGTCATTCTTTTACTGTTTTGTCCCCTCACCCCGCTTTCTGGACGCTAAGGCGACGGACATATTGATTTTGTGGTGTTTGTAATTGACAAGGTGAGGCCTCGCAATTTGGTGAGAGCTTCATTGTCAGAGAGGGGGAAACTTTCCACTCGTCATCGCCGTCATTCCTCTTAATTGGAGTTTCTGAAAATCGGTGCAGATAGCAGGGAGCAGGAGGAGGAGGATGAGGGAGGAGGCTGCGGCAGGGTTGGGAACGGGGGGGGGGGGGGGGGGGGGGGGGGTAACAACACCC